>JPYR01000231.1:86745-105444 GCA_000775305.1 Belgica antarctica
CAACTTCACACTCTGTGCACTCAAGCTCAAGCGCCCCGTCGCTGCCGCCTTTATGATCTCGCGGGACAAAAATGATTTTATATGTGCAGCGCAGCTAAATGCAAGCTCTCGAGATTAAACGTTTAATTGAATTAATTAGACTTTTAATTTAATGTTTCTAATGCTGCTGCCAATGAAGCTGCTAGTGGCAAAGACATTTGAAGGATAAAAAACTTCTCATGGGCATTTGAGGTGCCAATAAATCAATCGAAAATGGAAACTAGATTGAATGTCTCTCGGACGATTCTTGCCAAGTTTTTGACTTTCTATTTCATCAACGTCAAAGCTCTTTATGGCTTTACAACGATTTACATGTTTGAATTTCATTTCTTCTCTCGCCTGCCGATGACTATCGCGATCCATATTGAAGCACGTCTCGGAGAATTTCTTTTTCGGGGTTTGCGTTAGAAAATTAAGGTCAGTTTCAATATCGACGCGGTGCCATTTTAATGCCATTGGATGGAGGTTCTTTTAAATTTGTTTACGTAGTTGTAAGTCGATTGCGTCGAGTGAAAACCTTTTCATTCTTAAAACTCTGAATATGACTCTTTCTGCGAAGATCTCAATATTTATTTGCTTTTTTAACTTTAAATTCCATGTGAAGTCAGAATAAATCTTGAATTCAATGACTACACGCAATTTTCTGAGTGACCTTACTTCAAAATCTCCCCGTCCAGCTGTAAACCTCTGAAACTGGTCAGAGTTGAAGCGTTTTCGGTTTAAAAAGCTTTGATGGATTACACTTTTTAAGGCACTAAGTGAGTTTCCACTTTTCACAGAGATATGCCGAAGACCACGAGATGTTTGTCTTCGGAGATATTCAGGTCGTTATATTATCGTTTTAATGCTGCGCGTAATAAAACAGCGGTAGTTCTCGAGATAAGAATTAATATTAATTTTATTTAGTTGATTTATGAGGATTGAAATTGGGTCGGACTTAAGTCGACAGGATTCCAAACATTGTATTTGATTATTCAAATTTCGCATTTAGATAAAGAATTGCGACAGAGATGTCTTGAAATTCAGATCGATACCCGAGACAGTTAAAGTTCAAATATCGATAAATCCACACGACGGAAAGTCTCGTTTCACAATAGAAATGCAAATAGAATGCAAAAAAACCGCCCACTAAAAAGAGTTAACTATGCAAAGTTCAGTTTTCTGAATTATTTATGAATTTTATGATTCGGGTGGCCAGTTGGGAGTTGTTTTTGATGGGACAACTGCTTTATAAAAACTTTTGAAAACTTAAATGAGAAGATAATCATCTCAACATTTGCAAGTAAGTCAAGAAATTAAGTGCTAAATCCACAAATCAAATTAACAAGATAGTGAATCTCAGATATTTCTTTCACTGTCCAACTCCACCCCGCATCAGCTTGCCACCTTAAACATCCATGAACCACTTTATAGTTTTATTTTCTTTTATTGAAAGTGAAAATCACAGAAATGAGATCTTGAACAGTTTTATTTTTTGCAATTGATATTCATCTCGAGCGCAAGAAGGCACAAGGCAAGAAGGGTTTAAAGAAGAAAGCAATAAATTCAGATTATCGTGACATTAGCTCGAGATTAAGCTACTTAACGCGGCGAGATAATCTCGAGATTCTGGTCGCGCTCTATTCAAACGCAAGCAGCGATAAATTTGCATAAGAAATCGCAACTCACGTTTAGAGCTCCACAAAAAGAGTTTTCGAGTAGATTATTGTGCAATATAATTCTGGTTATTCTTGTCAAAATGCGAACTTTCTTTCACTCGCAAAAACTCGATCTTTCACTTATTTTAACTGCATTGAATGCATTGCGCTCATAAAGGGACGCAATAAATAATCTTTCATCCAAGGAGTGGCTAAAAAAATTCGAAATTTATCTTCACACTCTTATCTCTCTCAGCTTCAGCGTCCAAAGTGAAATTGCATCAGCTTTTAAATTTTCTTTTATCTCCTGGCGACGATCTCGTATTAATAAATAAGTTTTAAGTATCCGTATTTTTTGCGTCCAATTGGATTTCCTGCACAGCAGCAAATTAAGATTTTGATCTGAAAAGTTTTTAACACCAGCTTAGCATTTGAGTTAAATTATGCTTCAAATTCATTAGCTCGGATGAATATCTCTAAATGTTGATTATCTTCCAAACAGAATCAAGAGTTCGTTGACTTTTATCTCAATCAGAAACCCTTTTCGTCAGGGCTTTAAAACCTATGAAAGTAAATTCTCAACAAGATAGGTTGCAATTGAAAAACAGAGCAATCAAGAATAATCCATCCAAGTTGCAGTGTCCACTATGAAAAGCAATTTCAATTCAATTATGTCACTGCTGCCACTAAAAGGCTTCATTGCATAAAGTAAATTCTTTTCGTAATCGTGTTCCACGTTGCAAAGCACTGTCTTCGTCTGCCATCACAATACGGTTTCAATTTTCGTTTGACTTTTTTATTTGCTGTCGTGCTGCACTCAGCTTGCTTTTTTATTTAATTTAGGTGCACTGCTAAGGGCTACACATAAAATTTTATTCAATTAGGGGAATCTTTACCAAGCAACCACAGTGAAACGATAAAAATAATCATTTCAAAATCACAATCAATCTTTAGGGGAAAATTACAGTGAGTTAAATGAGCTTCTACAACATTGAAAGGGTGCAACAAATGAATAAGTTTCAAGTGGTTTTCATTGGTTGTGTTTGTGGTCGCTGAAGAACATTCGGAAACTCGTAAAAAGTCAATTGTAATAATCTTAAACTAATGTTTAGTTGTCGAACTTCTTTCTTTTTTTCTTTCTTTCTTTTAAAGAAATTATTCTGTGTACATTGTTGGAAAAAGAGCGACATGAAATCATGTTTTCGAATTAATTTGAAAGTCTTGATTCCACCCAGGAGGCTTTGTGAGTATAAAAGTCCAAATGATCTTCAAATAAAAGTCAAACTTTAGCACTTAAAATCAGAAATTTACAGCAACCTAAACAACAGGTCGATCAAATTTTTAAATTCAATAGTCAGTTGACATCATTGACGCACAAGTCCACCACAATATTTGTGGAAAATGTAAAACACGACAAAATTATACATAAACAAAAAATGCAAAATTCGAAGCAATTGTCGATATCGATGTACATTGTTTCGGTCTCAGACGAGTATTTTCAAGTTTCTTTATGAAAAATTGGTTGAAAGACCACCACAGCTGCTACCTTCGAATCTCGTCTCTCTTCATTATAAAAATTATAATGTTGCTTAATCGCAAACATAAATCTTTTGTCTCTTGGTTTTCGGTCGACTCACTTTTTTCTTTTTACCTTCTCTCCTGAAATTAAATTACCGGCGAGGGGAAACGATTTACAGAATCAAAACATTATCAGTTCATGCGGAATCTGTTTCGTATTGTTTTATTAATTGTTCGTGCAGAATACCCGGTTGATGTTGCATTCAAAAGGTTATTGCGTCTTCACGTTGCCCAGAAGGAGATTTTCAATGCGATTAATCAAGAAAATTCTTTCCGACAAGCTTGATTTGACTTCTCTTGGGAATTTCATTAAAAATTCACCGAAGAAAATTTGCTAACAAGCGAGACGTCTAACAGATTATAAGAAATCAGCTTTTTCAAAGTTCAGCAAGTTTATAATTCATAAAGTTCAATAAGCAATTTTTGTAATGACGCATCGACACGACCTTTCGGTGGAAATTATCTTTCATCGACGCTTGTTAGCAGTCTCAAGATCAGTTTATCATGAAAACTACGCAAAAATCTGTAATAGCTGGGAGTTATTTGGAAGTGATGTTTGAACGGCTTTTGAGGTTAGATTCAGAACTTGCTTTATTGTTGTAACGATGTGCAAAAAAGTTCGGTATTTTTATCACCCTTGTAAGTGTCAGAAACACTCAATTTTTCGGTAAAATCCAATTAAATCGCTTTTCAGCTGTCATCGTCCAATTGACGTCATAAAACAATCATCCCCGATCTGAAAGTGAAAACTTTTCGCCAACAATTTATGCAAATCACTTTGCTCGAGAAAAAGTTTTGACTCTGCATTTGACTGGCATTTTTATTCTCGTCAAATATCTTCCAACGTCTTTCCGTGATGTTTTCTTTTCATTTTGCTTTCACATCGAGAGTGCCTCAACTCATCACATTTTATTGTTTGTTGTGATTTCTATCTGAAACTACTTCCCTTCGACGGAACCACAACACGGATTCATTTGGCACGGGCCGGTGCGAGAGTGGAAGGAAGAAGCAGACGCAAGGAAGAGAACACAATTAAAGGAAACGGATGCGTAGCGCTATCGATAGAAAACATCGTTCACTTCGACACAAAACAAACTCGCTGCTGAGGGTTTCATTATTTACGATTTGTTTACTTTGCGTTTTGTCACACTTCTCGTAGTTCGTAAACTACTTTTGCAGCAATACAGAAGAGAAACAATTATCGACTGGGCGAGTCCAATTTCTAGCGAAAAAGGTTTTAGCTTCTTAATTTAATCAGAGACACGTGATGTGTATCCAGGTGACGTTCGTCTCGATAAACCTTTGACAATCGATGAGTTTACCCCCGAAATGAACAGTCAGCGTTCACACAGTTCAAATTGCAACTGATTTACTGTTACACATTAGCGAAAACATTAAAATCCTTCTCAAATATTCATTGTTTGCGCAGTGGCTGCAGCAGCAGATGCACGTGACGCTATCGAGATAATTTGACTGAATTTGTTTACCAACGAATTACAGGAAATTTCACGAATGCATCATGCGGTGGGAACATGCTGCATTTGCCCATAAATCTGTCACATTCACTTTTGATAAATCCGTTTTTAACTGCAATGAATTTTAAAAGGATTTTTCCGCGATCTTTTGTAAACACTGTTGAAACCCGTGACTGAGACGTAGTTTAAAGTGGAAAACATAAATCACGTTGTTTGTTTACACTCCCAGCATTAATGTGACAATTTAATAAAGCGAAAGGGTTTCGCGGTCTAAATTGGTTCATTATGGATAATAAGCCGATGATGATAAGCCCAAATGTGCCATTAATGGTCTCCGCTGCTAACACAAACGGTTTAACAATGCAATTAAAACTTTTGCGGAAAGGCTTATCGATTTGGTGACATCCATGCAGGGCGAAAGAAAGGGAATGTTGGGCTAAGGGATGGTGTAAAGAATTAGGATGATCTGGGAAAGTTTTTGTCTGCTGGATGGTGAGTTATTGATTTTTAAAAAAAAAAATGTGAGGCTTTAATGAAGAAAAATAAGTTTGAGGATAGTTTCAACAGTAAATTTTACCGGAAAAAAATATTTCACTCCTGTATGTCATAAAGTTTTTAAGCATTCATATTTTTTCCAGTTCACAGCTTCAACTACATGTTGTTGCATTTCCCATCAGCTTTAGGCTGTGCTTCAGATTACGAAGCTATTCAATTATTTTGCTTTGATCGAAAGCAACAACAGCAAGTAAACATCAGATTGCGCTTGTGAAAACAATTTTTGAAGTCATGGAATCGACCTAGCATCTACGTCATTACCAATAATCCCCTAAGCCGCTATGGAAACTGTTGCCAAAACTGTTTTGGGATCCTGAGACTGGTGAACCGACAGTTTGAGGTTTATACTGCCAAAAAGTATTCTCTTGAAGCTAATTCTACAGAATGTCTGTGATTGAAAAACTTTTCCGTTCCCTTTGCTTCATTTGGTACAAGAATGTTTGGTACAAAATTCTATTTCTCGAGATGCACGCTGTTCAGAGGGAAAAGTTATGAAAAATAAGCTGCGATAGAGGAAAGAAGCATAATCAATAATCCGTTTCCTCGTTAAAAGAAGGCGATTTAAAACAATTTTACCCAAAGTCCATAAATCTATTGACCGACGACGATTCAAAAACATTTTCTGGTTTCTCGTTTTGGTGTTGTTCTCTCTGAATGACACATTATGCTGGCACACAATAATTATGTTGACTATTAATCAATGTTTCACATCGCAAGCCATGCACCATCAATGCTGTGATAAAGTGCCTAAACTGCTTTCGGTGTCGTTTTGGTGTTAAATTTGTCATTTAATTTACAGTTAAGGATACAATCTAAATCGACGATAACTGCCTACATGGTTTATGAACTTCCACGATATTGCTTTGACTCAGTCATATAGAATTAATCCAATTTTTCATCCCGAGATACAGCCTCGAGCATCGACAACTCTATAAGCTGGAGCGTTTATAAATCGATACGGTAATCTAATATTATTATGGTTTTTTATAGCTCGGAAGGCTTTCATTAGATACAAAGATCACATTACTCATTCATGGTGATCACACTTTGCTTGCTGGTAGGCAGACGCAAAATTTGCACTGTTCCGATTTTTCCGGGCTTCAAAAATTGAGTTAATTGGAAAGAGTTGCAATTGGTAGTGCAGAAAATCAATATAAATTTGAAAGTTTTTAAAACCAATGAAGATGTTAGTCTCATAAACATGGATTTTCCTGAAGAAACTGAATGAACTCATACAAAAATCAAAGCAAAAACAACTTACAATGAGTATGAACTAATTTACGTCCTATTTTCTGACCAACTACACCTAGCTACTCTGTATTAAAGCCATTCAGAGTTAACAGTGTTTATTTGCGAATTACTCGCGCGCAGGGAAATTTATAGGCAGATCTATCAAGCATGATGTATGTTTAAATAAAATAGCGTTTTTCGTCTTTCCGATCTACGCTTGCGAGTTGCAATGAATCGAAAGTGCCTATTAAGATGAAAAAGTATGCAGAAACTCTCTCACTAGGAAGTGGTAGATTAAAGATTCATAATTTCCTATGCACTCCTTTACATAATGTTCATATACTCATAACACACAATTTCGCGATTTTTCGCGCCAAGTAGATTTCAATTAATCGCGCTTTGATAATCTAATGAACTAATTTTTCATGCAGTTTTCAGGGTTTAGCCATAATACATTAGCGAGCGTGCCAGTGCGAAGAAAGGAGAGAAAAGTGGTAAAAACGGTAATTTAAATGTGCATAAAGACGGGACCACCCATTTTACGTAAGCAAAAACTGCACCACAAAAAAATAAACAGAAACTGCACGAATGCAAAGAAACTCGAAAGAATTTCTGACACGAAATGCAAACATAAATAATGTCTGCCGCACGTAAGCAAGGCATGAAGAAGAAGAAAGGTTTTCTTATGTGTAATTAATAGTGAATTGATCGCTGTTCAATGAAATCTGCAACCGTTATGCGTTTGGAAATCATAGATAAAGCGGAATTCAGACGCTGCAAGTTTTGATTGGCGTGTATGTGAAACATTTTCATCGAACGTTGGATCTTTTTAAAAGACTTCGTGTAAAATCGGTTTCGACTTTTGTCAAATGTTAAGTATCTGCAACTTGTCAGACCGTCAAATCAATTGAATTCTTGGAAATTTTTCACTTTGAGTTAAAAAAACGACGAGATACGTGAATTTCTACACGAAAAGATTCTTTGTTGTCTGCAAGTGTCTCTAATTTCACCTTCATATATAAAATCCCTGCAATTTTTTTTCTCAAGGCTTCTTAAATTTCTTCCAATCAGTATTTGTACTTCGTGCAATTTCTTTGTATCGATTTCTTCTCGTCTTGCATCACTAAAGACAATGAAATTGTTTATTGATTTGATACGGGGGAAGTATCGACGTTCAGTGATATATAATTTCACTTTTATGATGGCTGCATCTTTCTGAAAGAGATATTCCAATGACTGAGTTTGTCGTAAACATTAAATCATACTGTTTTAGATAGGAGAACTCGAGGAAGAAGAATGTCTCGGTTTGTAGAATCTTAAGACAAGCTTTTCCATTATCCATTCTATTCCAAACGCAGGAAATAAGCTCGTTCACGTCAAATTCGAAGCTGTACAGAATAAAACAGAACAAGATATAGCAGGAATTTCTCTTAATAATCACTCAAGGTCAAATAAAAAATGTTTGTGATCTTGTTTGAAGTTACCCCGGGTCAGAAAACCTAAAGTGAAAGCTTCAAAATTCTTACAGGGTGTCCACGAAAGAAGAAGTAGATTTTTCAAAAAATCATATCTCACCATCCACTTTAAAATGTTACAGGGTGGATAGGAAAGAATTGTACCGGCTGTTTGAAAATTCATATCTCTCGATCCACTCAATTAAATTAACTGCTGTCTGCTCATTTTTTTATTCGTTTACTTTTGGCGATCAAATGGCCACAGTCGATTTCCGAAATTTCATTTGTGTGGAGGTGTACATGTAAAAAAATCCACCGTAAAAAAGTTAATTTTTGACTTTAGTCCCATAACTTTGGTTCCTGTCGTGCTATTTAAATATTTTTTTCATAAGTAGGCAGCCCGGAACTACTTAGCCACTTCCGCTTGATCAAAACCTTATGTCGTCAACAGGAAAAACTCCGGGATGTTATCTGGTAAGATTTTGTTAAGCTTTTATGAAAGTTACAACCCTGAGATGTTGTTTTTGCTAAAATCTTTATTGCTAAACAAAATCAAGTTTCACTTTTCTGAGTATTTCTAATTGGTTTTTCTTTTCTTGTGGCGAGGTCTAGCAAAAAAAAAATAAAAAAAAAACAAAATTGTTCAGAAAGCTGATTTAACCTGTTTTGAATTCTAATTCTAAAGAAGCTTTTCATGTTGATGTTAACCGCGCATTTTACAACCACTGATAGCATAAATTAATAGGGTTTAAACATTTTAACGACTTTAAGGAAACGCGAAACCAAAGAAATATGGTTACGCAAAAAGTTGTTTCAAAGCTAGAACATGCTTATTTACAAGCTGATCTCTGCTAATTCCCAGCTAATTCTAATAGGCAGGGTACAAAAATAAATTTTGGGTGTGAGATAAGAGATTGAGAGTCATGTTGTGATTATCCTGTCGGTATGAATGACATTTGTCATTCAATTCACTGATAGTGACAAAAATTCAATTATAACCTGATGAACGAAGGATTGAAAATTCATGCCGTGCTAAACACCATGAAGTCACAAAAACGGATGAAGAAGAATTTAAAATTGATTTGCACAGCCTTTAATTAGTTTCCGGCGGCAAATCATCCTTTTGTAACTAAGGGAAAGCTAAGCGAACGAAGATTTTGCTACAAAACACGGTGACTTACGCTAATCTTGATGGAAAATCCCTTCGGTTTTAAATGATTGTCTAAGGAAGAAATCAAGAAGCGATTTCAACAAAAAAAATAAAAATCCTATTTACGTGAGTTGGATATTTCAAGCGAAATCGACTAAGATAAATTTATTTCCATTTAATTTTCTAGCAAAGTGAGTCATTTAATTGCTAATTTTAAATGTTCTTCGCTTAAAATGACATTGTTATCTATAAATTAAAGGAATTCATTTTAATTTGCCCTCCAGCGGAAAATTAAATTTCAAATTCTTGTCAAAACAAATGTTATTGCTACCCATAAAACGTGGAATGATTGGAATAAATCAAATCAAATCAAATAAAATAAAATGTGAAGGAAAGTTTATAAAAGTCAAGACGCATACTTGAACCATAAAACCTTTTCCTAATTAATTTTCTTTTTAACTCCTTAATACGAGAGTTCTCCTGCTTCTTCTAGTGTTTCTTTATGTCGTAAAAGATTATTTCCGTCTCTAAGAGCACTCAACAGCGCAGAGATGATTGGCGAGTTAGATTTTACTTCGAGCTCAATCCGTTGTTAAATATTGCGGAACAAACATTTTTCCACAAGCGTTCTTCAAAAACTGTCAAGACCACAAAATCTAAAAATACCTATTTTCGGAAGCTCTCGTTGTCTTGAAGCGCGTCTTCAGAAATCAATCATATTCTCATTGTTTTCCAAACCCTTTCATGGGACTCTCAGTTTTTCCACTTTCTACCACAACTTTTTCCTGAAATAAAGGTTGAGAAAACAAAGCCCAAAAGCGTTTTATTTTTCCACACCAAAGCCTTTCGGACTGTTTTTTCTTCTCATTTTTATTTCGCTTTTTATAAAGCACACTAAGTGTTGTGGAACTTTCCGAGATCAGAACAAACATATTTAAGTTATTGAGTAGTTTGATGATTCAATAAAAGAAACTGGCATTTTACTGTCTGCCTTCTTATACACTGATTGGCCTCTCGAGAACGAAGCTCCGCGTTCAAGTGAATGCTTTCGGCAGCATAAAAGATGGAAGAAGTGCTGACGAAACAAACTGGAGACAAAATATAATGCGAGCGGATTCAATGTCGAGTTCATAAAGCTGGAAAATTGAAAAAGGTGATTAGGCATTTTTCGTGAAATATTCGGCAAATGGATGGAGAAATTAATTTCTGCTTTCACATTAATTTCGGTTTCGTCATGGATCCTTTTATCAGACTGACCGCCAAAATAAAGCAAAGCTTCGGAATCATGCATCAATATCATATCGCATTACTTTAGTAAGTTATGATTTATGGTGTTTGTTGTGCACGCCACCCTAGGCAGCAGCATTTTTGCTAGAATCTTGTGGTGGAATGTAGTTTGAACAGTCATTAGTTTACAAAAAGTTCAGTTTAACAGAAGACATTGCCCTCAAAATAATTGTTTTTGTTTGAAGTAATGAAGCTTCTAGCTAAATGAAGTGTCATTCAAAGAAAAACTTGGGAATTCAATGAAGACAAGTTGTGTGATTACAAATCGAAAGCAACAGGTACACACACTGTCAACACAACTTTTCTTGACTTGTCTGCTTCCATTGAAAGTAATTAAGGTTGTTCACTTATTCAGCTGCACGAGTAGAATATTTTTATTATTGAAGTGTCCACACAATCCTTTTGAAGCAGTTGCTTTAAGAAACAATTGAAGTAGTGAATTTTTAAGATTTTCTGCCCCTTTAACTGCTGCAAAACGCAATATTTTTACTAAATTTTCGTACCCAAAGCTTTTGGCTTTTGCACGCTTTAAATTCAAGGCATTTGTATGTTAAAAGTTAACAAAATTTTAATCAATTATTGAGAAAATTTTAGGTTATTTTAAAAAACCTTGGAGCAAGCAACAAAAGCACAAAGTATGAGTTTTAAAAGCCAAGGATTTTCTCGCAATTCGCTTAGCAAACAATTCCAAAGCTTTTCAAATCGTATTTTTAATTTTTAATTTGGCATTGTTTCCGCTCACGCAAAATTTTTGCTTTCCAGTGGATTTAAGCTTTCATTCAGATGTATTTTGAATGATCAAGACTTTTACGAAGGAAAGAATCCAATTAGTCTGATGAAATTTATAAGAAAGAAGAAAAATGAATTACTTACTACAAGCAGAATGCGATGATTCGCATATAATGCCAGAAGAAATTATAATTGGACTCAGGATTGCCAAAAACCCAAAACCAAAGTTGAAAAATCCAATGCAGCAGGAAACAAATGATGAAAACTGTTTAACGACGTTACAGGATAAAGAGACAAAAACAGAAAGTAAGAAAATGGAAAAGAAACGAGTGTTTTAGTTGAAAGAGCTTCGGGTGTTGATTCAATTTCATCAAAACACAACATACCTAAAATGAAAACAATCACCATTCGAGCGACGTGGCGTCTGTTTTGGGCTTGAGGGTTCTTTACATGGCAGCCCGAACTGGCGATGCTTTGAACTTCACGTGCACTGCTTTGAAGCTTCTTCGCCATTAGCGTGTACAGAATTCCAATGATGGTGAGTGGAAAGAAGTAGTAGATCGTTGCCTTGACTATCGTCATGTTTCTAGGATGGACAACGAGAATAAACAATCAATTTGTTTCTTTAATGTTCTCATGAACTTTAGCAAAGGAGAAGCTTGATTATTTTCCCATGCAATTTAAATTTCATGAAGAAACAAAAAATAAAGAAGCTTGTTATGTGAATTTTCAACGGAAAATCAGTCTGGAAGCGCTCAATTTTCCGGGAAAACTTTTGAAAGATAGCGAAACTTTAAGCCTTAAAGGTTTAATCAGAAAAGCGTCGCCCTTTTCATAGTTTGTCGTGTAATGTTACTCCGTTTCCTGGTTGTTTTCGATGTTGCAATTAAATATTTGTTCCAGGCGCTTCTTAATTAGTTTCCGCATTAATCACTGAAACTATTTCCATTACCTGCTGTACACTTCACCGTAGGTTCCAAACGGAAGGCAAAATTTGGTGCCATGATTACTGATAACTTCCGACACAATCAGCGAGGGAAGAGCACAAACAATTGCTAGGGTCCACGAAACGGCAATAATCACACGAATTTTCTTTGATCTCGCCTGTAGCTTTTTCAATGGATTCACGACTGCTGTGTAGCGATCGAAAGCCAATGCCACTAATGTGAAGATAGATACTCCAATCGATACGTCCCTGGCAAATTCACTAACGCGGCACAAAATATCTCCGAGTTCGCCTTCCCAAGGCCAGTGTTCATACACATAGACAAGTCCGGCAAGTGGGACACAAATCAGGATGACTAACAAGTCTCCAAAGGCCAGCGAGAAAATGTAGCTGCGAGAGAAAATAAATAAGAACATTAAAGAAAAAAACTATCGTTGAACTCTAATCGCCTGCAATCAAAGCTCTCTTAATTGATTAAGGACTCAGCGAAGCGACAACGTTCGCTTCAAATGGTTTTAATGCCATTTGCTTTGTATCCCCTTGATTCTCTTTAGACTTTTTCCGCACTTTGCGTGCGTTGATGGGATCTCATCAAACCAGATCTAACAGAAATTGAAGGAGATCAAAATGTTAGAGATTTTTTTTCAAATGAATCTTTCTGAGAAAATGACAAAAAAACATGAAAAGGGACTTCGACGAGTTGAAAATATTTGAATTAAATATTAAAAGGCAACCTTTGACTGGCCTTTGTTCTGTGGTTGTTTTGATGTCGCTAAAAAGCCTTCGACCTGAAATCTCTGACAAAAAATTTCCATTAGGTCTTGAAGTCCCAAGAATGTTCTATTTAATATTTAAATCGTCACACGGATTCCCGATTGTGCTTATTCAAGTGAGATAATCTCCAAACTTCTTTATTTTTTTTCTAAAATAGAAGAAAAGCTTTTTCGGCTGTTGTTTTCGTCGACATTTTCTTTTAAAAACACTCTCAACTGTTCCGAAATAGTCCCCAACGTCTTTAGAGACGGGGTGGCGCTTTCAGGCAACGTCTTCTGGCGTAATATATGCAAAACCCTTCTATAAGCTTTTTGTGTTCAATGAAATTTGATCGTATTTGCTGTAAAGACGAATTGTAACATCTTTCATCCGAATATAATTTGATACTCATGTGGCTGGTTCTGTCACCGATACCTTTGCTTTAAATCAATTTCCTGCCAGCCCACGCTAATAATTGAGCCAGAAATCGTAAATCGAATGAGTGGAAAAATTCGCGGAATAAATTGTATTCGAATTTCTTATTTTTGACGTCGAAAAGGTTTCTGAATTTTCAGCTTGTTCTGAAGCGACACCCAAAGCTTTTTTTATCGGTGACACGATACTTTGATTTATTCTAAATGAGATGGGGATTTATTGGGTGCAACTGGGGAATGCTATTTAAAAAAGGTTTTTCTAGCTAGAAACTTCGAGTCCTGAAGTTTCGCCTTTCCTTGAAGCACTCTTAAAAAGCTTGTTGAAAGCTATTTAAATTTTGAATACAATTATGTTTGAAAAATCGGACGATTATTCACCAAAAATATTAAATCGGTCCGCAGTTGCCGCGGAACGTTAGCTTAATTTATTCACCCAAGTATCACAATTCATCGACTGGAAAAATTATAATTTATTTTTATTTATCGTGTCATCCGCCAAATAATATTTTAATTTGTTTTATTGTGCGACATCCGGTGCGTCATAAGTTAATTTTGATGAAAGTTTTCCGAATTTTATCGTGAATAATTTCCATAAAATTCACCCATGATATATCACGTCGAAGTTTTATAACTTTGACAAACATACGTGTTCGGCACATTTCTCATCGACGAGTGCTTGATAAAAATTGCGCACACAGTCCAGTTTCCAACGGCACCAGAGACAAAAATAATGGAAAATATGATCGGCACCAAATACGTCTCAATTCGAGCAGAGTACGGTAAGTAATCCAGTTCAGTGGAGTTAGTGATGTTATCCATAATTGTTTGTTCTGTAACTTCCATGGCATTACTTCATTCGCTTTCTTTTTCCATTAATATTCTTGCGTTGACGTGATTGTTAATTCACAAGTCACGGTCGTATTTTGCTTTTGTATTTTACACACAGCACTGCTGCTAAATATCTTCCTTCCTTCCTTCCTTCTTCACTACACCCAATACCGATCTATACGAGAGAACACTTTCGTTCACCGTTCCGGATGCGACTGAAAGCTTTTCTGCTTCTCTCAATGGATTATATATAATAATTTTTCTCATCATCGTCATCGCTAGAACTGCGAATAGAAACGATTTTTTCGGAGAGCGGGCTTTTTGTGCGTGCTTTCTTGCGATAACATCGATGTTGTCAACAGAAAGTTAGTTTAGGCAAATGTTTTCAAATTATTTACTTGCAATTTAGTCACTTCCATATTTTATTGAGTCAACATTTCACTCGGAGACATAAAAGCTTGCTAACAAGACCGCCAACCTTTTCATCAAACAATATTCAAACAACTTTTTCGCTCTCGTCTCTCGCTCTCCTTTTTGTCTCGAGCGGGGAGATCGTTAACATGCATAATAATGAAGACATTTCAATGATAACGTAGGACACATTCTAGATAATCACGTTTTCGGGCTGTCGGTTACATATGCGGCTGTTTTATTCGATTGGCTAACCAATACTTAAATAACGATACAAAAAAGGATCAAATGCCCGAAATTGAACGCTTGCAGGCGGTTATAAAAACTCACATATTGTTGGAAACAGTTCACACCAGCGGATATGAAACGATATGATTAGATAAAATGCAGCCACTTGGGAAAACTTTTAATAGAAATTGGAATCAAGGCCATCTTAACTTGGAAGACTAGAAACTGACTTGAATTTATATAATCTTAAAAAGCAATACCTGAACTTTTATGAACTTGCTAGATATTTCAAGGCTTTTTATATTTTCTGTCGAAAATCATTTCAATTTTCACTAAAGCTTCCCTGTCTTTGCTTGGCTTTATATAGGTTTCATAGCCCTGAAAACTCTGCTTAACGTTGATACCACAGCTGACAAAACGGATAGAGAGTTAACACTGAAACAATCGCTGTAATTAAGATGTCCACACGTCAAGCCCTAATTGCAAGCAGGATATTCGAGGCAGCTTGCCTAATCGATCCTCCGGGCTTATGCATGAAAGGAAGCGTAAATTTTCCTTCCACTCCTGCAGTTCGACAAATTACGAGCGAAATCATTGAACCAAGTATTTTTGACAATTGTTGCAAAACTCTCAAGAAATCTTCTGGCAAAAAGTCGACAAAAAGAAATTTCATTGAAAATCTTTAGCAAACGTGAAAACGCGGAGTTTTTCAATTTCTATGGTTACATGTTATGCTTATGCTCAAATCTGACGTCTCAAAACCTACGTTGTGTAACAAAATTTTCACTTATTCTTCTTTCAGAACCAGATTAAAACTTCTGGAAGTGCAAAAACTTCTGTGAACTTCCAACTTCCTTAAAGCTTCTTTACGCAAGTAACTGTAAGCTTATTACTAGACATTTTACTCCAAAGGCGATGCCTAGGCGCTGAAATATGGCGAAGATTCTCCCTTTATGGTCTCTGATATTTGATAGCACGTTACAGCTTGAAATTCCTCACGTATTTTCTCTCGTAACGATTACATGCATTGAATTTATGATGTAATCTGCATAAGAATATTTAATTAGCAGCAAGACTATTGTTGTTTTATTTTATGTAAAACAGGCAACATACAAACCAACCCAGTTACTTTTTTACATTGAATCCTACAACTGTTTTCTTCTTTTCAATTCCAAAAACCTCCAATTCCAAAATTCGTCAACAACGTCAAAGATGCTTGGGAAGGCTTATTATAAATGAATTTATATAAGCCTTTAAACACATTACTTCAACCATCTTGAATAAGAAGACTTTTTGACATTCGCTCCGATAATCTCTTTTCAATATTTGAAAAACATAAATCATCCGAAACATTTTAAAATTTACGTTCAAAATCCTTTAAGACGCGTTTGTTTACTCTATCGAGAGACTCTCAGAGAAATTTTCTCAACTCTTCTCAACAACGAGAGCAAAAAATCTTTTGCTATCTGTTTTTGCTGGAAAAGTTTTTCAGTTGATAATTTTCGTTGAAAAGCTTGCAATGTGAATGCAGCGATTTAAAACGATTCCTTGAAAAATTCAGTAACAATCGTTGAAGAAAACTTGGTGAAAACAATTGACTCAAAAAACTTGAAGTAAAATTGAAACTTTGATAAATTACTGGCTTCTAAAGGGTGTTCACATAAAATTTTGTTTTTATTGGAAGAAAAAATTGTAAATTGTAAATCTACAAAAATAATAAAAAGTTGCTAGAAAGTAACTTTTGCTCAGTTTTTGTTAAATTTACGTAAAATATGCTTAAACCAACAACTGTTGTCAAATTCGTTGAGATTTTTTGATCCCGAGCCATTTTATAGTCTACTTTGTGGATACATACACACAGTTAAATATGCACAAAACTTATATTTTTTCCAAAGTTGGCTTCAAACTTAATGCTTTTGTACAAAGACGAGCTCAAAACAACAAATACCTTACAAGTTATAGCCATAACATAAATCGGAAAATTTTATGTGAACACCCTTTAAAGGGTTGACAACTTCAACTCAACCTTGAAATAAAAAGCTTTTTAATTAGGTTACCTTCTGTCACTCGTTGACGTTCAAGTGTCAATGTTTTTATTCAACACTTGCAACTTTTTTTGTTCCGCGGTTTGAAATATATTTTTGTGGAGTTATTCCAAACAATTTCTAAATTTTGTACAAATTAGATCATTTTGCATGGTTTTACGATGAACGCTTGACAAAATCTTCTAGCAGTTAATGAACAAATAAAGTTTCATGCTTATTTGCAAATCCCACATTGAAGTCTTAGTAGTAGATGATGCAAACGGCACAAGCTTTTAAGCCATTAAATCTTCTTTCATTCTATTGCACCAAAGCCCCAATCAAACCTCAAATTTAATGTGACAAATGACACGAATTAATCCTGAAGAGAACTCTGAATTTATCTCCTGTCAGTGTTATCAAATAATAATGACGTGTTCTTTACAGCGGGTCGTGTGTACTCTCACTCAATAATGGGCAGCGGTTGGGGCGTACGCTTTAGCACTCTTTTTGGGAAAACGTGACAAATGAAACATGTTGTGCAGTATCCAAGATTTAAAAATGTTCACATGTTGACGCTTCTGATAAGTAATAATGAAGTTTGAGTAGATACAATTCAGGTAAAATCAACAGTAAAAGCTTTTAAAATTGATATGGGAGTAACCATAATGGAAAATGAAAAGCGTTCAAATGCGAAGGCTTAAAAGTCGCTTTCGTCTCATTAATATTTCCTGGCTTCATAAATCATTTTTCCATCCTTAGCAGCAGCTTTAAATACCCGATCCAGCTTGTTACCTTCAACACTGATGGATGTGTAGCGTGAACTTTCGGGATTTGTCAGGCGACCGGAACTTCCTAGTAAACATCTGGCACATTCTGTCCATCAATCCAACAATTCACATTTCTCACATCTCCCTAACACGCTAGAGTAGACACACAGTGGGTTACAAAAGATTTACTTCGCTCTGTTATTGTCGGGATATGTCACCGGGTTGATCGTTGAAAAAAGTTGAGTGCGAACCATTGTTTGACTGCCTTCAAATAAAAGCTTTCAACAACGACAGTCTGTTCTGACTTCATGAAAACAATTCCAGTAAACACCACTTGAAAAGGTCGTTTTATAACGTGACGACTTGAGATCCGTCATTTTTTCTATTTAATTTCAACCATGAAGATTCATCCTTAGGTTGGCGAAATCGCCAGATGGCCTTTAATAGCAACTTACTTGAATGAACGCACACACAACATTAAAGCTTTAAGGTTTTTTTTACTTGACTCGCTTTGTAACCTAAATTTAATTTACCCGTTTTTTCACTTGCTTCACTGATTGCTTTGGAATTCTTTTAAACATAACAAAATGATTAAAGGCCCAGTAATTCGAGGGAAATGATGTTGATTTGAAGTCGTTACAACTAGAACCCGTGCAGATCTGCGAAAATTTTAATTGTGGCCGAAACCATTGAATTTTACGGAATAAAAAAAAGGTTTGTGTCCAATTCATGGACCTTTAAAAGCTTTATTGTTTTAAAAAGGGTTCAAATTATTTTACATTTAATGTCCTAAGCAAACAAAATCTTGGAGCTCTCTATAAATAAATTTCTAAATATTCAAATTTTTGTTGATGAAATCACTTAAAATGTAATAAAATAGCAGAAAAGCAGCTTAAATTGTTTGAACAAGGCTTTTATTACTTCTTCATTATAACTTAACATATTAATTATGTTGTTCATTAAAGTTTAATTACCAAGGAAATCATTGAATTAAAATGAGAACGTATTGCGATGGAAATCAGATGACAGTAAATTTAAAGCTTGCAGGCGAAGAATTTATTAACAAGTTGTTGGTCACCAGAAAAAACATAAATAATAGAAAAAAAGGCAGTGGGAAATGCAGGGTGACCGCGAAAGATGTGTACCGGCTGTTCGAAAATTGATATCTCACGAT
>JPYR01000232.1:0-35007 GCA_000775305.1 Belgica antarctica
GAACGCAAAATCAGAAAATATTTCCAAATCACGGACCTACATTTTTCACTCTACGTCAAAATAAATCAGAGGTAATTGAAAGAAAAGGATTTATTTTTGTTGTGTTGTGAAATGTGAGTTTTCGCATGCGTATACGGTTGTTATGTTAATTTATATTTATGACGCTTTTATTTCTCTCATTTAACCGTTTCGTTTTCTGCGGATTCATGGTCAATGTTCTGGAACCGCACCGACTATCAACTGCCGGAACACTCTTTTTTGCAACATTGAACTTGAATGAAAAGTGAAACGAAGCGAAGCCGGGTCCATTAATCTTAACGTAGTTCGAAGTTTAGGCTGTGTACTGACAGTGCTGCATGAACTCGCTCGTTTTCATTGCTTCGAGGAGCGCCCAGGGAAGTTAATAGGACGAGTTAACCTAATTTCGTGGGGTGAATTAAACAGTTTCCGATGCAGAAATGCGGAATTTCCCCGAGGCAATGTTTAAGCGTCTAACGCTCGCTACATTATGTTTACTTTCATGAAATTGGTTAGAATAACAAAAAACTGTGCTAGTGGAGTCGGAGGAACGATGTGCCTTATGTGTGATGTGTATTTTATGAAAATTTTAAAATAAATAATTGAACGGAACGTTTAACAACTGTTTCTTGCCTCGCAACAATAACAAACAAATCGTGCCAGTGCGACGGGAGAGACGTGGTGGCATTCAAGAGATTCGTTGCTGGGAAGTTACGGTTCCGTATCATTAAAAACTATGAAAGCAAATTTCATTCGGTCGATTTGTTGGATTTTAAAGGTATAAGCGTAATTTATTTTAGTTTTGGCGCTGTTAAAGATTGCAAACCTTTTCTCTAAATATTAATTGGATATCCGGGGCTCGATTCCTTCAGTCCTTATAAACGACGTAATTCTCACTCGTCCCCAGTATAGTTCCTAACGCAATTATGAAATTGGCATCAGCTTTTATTACTTTTCCTGGTACAATTGAATACATGATGATGATGATGGGAAGGAAAGTTTCCAGTGCCAAACGAGAAAGGAACGAACGCAGGCAAGCACGTTTCTCCAGTACTTTCTCGTTTTATATGTTTTGAGACAAAAAGATAAATATTCAACATAAGCACACACAGCGCAACCCCCACACACACGTCTCCATAATAAAATATCGTCACTTTTTCCAACCCGAATGTTGTTCAACGGAGATGCGAAAGCTTGTCTTGAGACTTTTTTTTTCTTTCTAAGAGTATGTTCACATGTATGCAAATGGATATCAAAGAAAATGATGGAGAAAATTAGAATGCTCGTGCGTAACCAGCAAGAATTCCACTTTCTGGCTGTGTCTCCGCTTCTCGGTTTTATCTGGTTTCCCGTCTCTCGCCTTGAAATCGAATGAAATTGTAATTTCCATTTACAGCATGAGTACCATTAAGAGAGAAGACTCGCTAGCAAGCTTACATGGTTTGGTGTCTCTCACAGCCTGATTTGAATAATTCTCAAATTTGGATACAATGCGTAAGAAATCGCTTTAAAGCGCTACACATTTGGAAGAACATTCTTAACGGCAGCGAGATGATTGCGTTCGGGAAGGCAAGATCCAGAGCGGGCGACTGAAGAATTAAGTTAAAAACAGATCCTTGTAGAAGTTCAAAGCGAAAAATTATGCAGAATTGTTGGATTCCAAGTAGCTGATGAGGTTAAAACATGAATTTTTAGGTTATTTTCGGACACTTCAAATGAACCCGGACTTCATCACATTTTTTCGTCAGTGCACGCTATCGTTTATCTTTAAACGCTGTCGTCTCTCGCTTCATGTCTTCATAGCTTCTCGTGTTTCGTGCGTAAAACATATTATGATTATTGTCAACATCCCCAAAAGCTCGAGACGGAGATGAGTGAAAGGGTTCATAGCCCTTCCATGACAATATTTAAACACAATCTTATGTCAAGGCAACGATGCAGCTATAAAACTAAAAGCTAATCATGGACGAATTAGATTTCACTTTGAAAACGGCAATAAAATAAATTTTCTCCGTTGTCAGCACACACAGAGAGTGCACATTCAGGTTTCACCCCATGCCAACTTGAAGGTGAACACAATCTGCAATATCGTGAAGAGTGAAGTCTGCCTGCTGCAGTTTGCACAGACCGACCTGTATCACTCGCTCTTGAAACGATATTTAATGACCCTTACCCCATGTTTGCCGTACAAGCACGGCTCAAACTGTTATATTTCTCCATAAATAATGTTCCTTTGAACTGGCAGACAGGATGACACAATGCCTAACAAGCACACTCGCCTGCCTTCTTCTTACTCTGAAGGGCTGTGTGACCTGCTATCTGTTTCCCATTCACATTTGCCAGCTTCTAAATGATACATAATTGCACCCGTTTCAAAAGTTGCACTCAAAAATGTATGTAAACCGATATTTTGAGCGTTCGTTCATATTTGCTCGATTCATCTTCCTACCAGATGTTTTATAGTACTTTGATGGGTGTTTTATGGACATAAACAAAGAGCGAAGAAGAAAGACGAGAGAACATGAAGAAGACAGAAAAATTAACAATCAAATAAATTTCTCATAAAACGAACGCTCTGAGGATGAAAACTTGTTTCACTGTTGTTAGTTCTCATTAAGTTGGTCAAACAAATTCGAAAGACGTTAAATTAATCTCTTTCTTGTCTCTGCGAACGCGCGAGAGAAATTTGTATGAGAAATTATGACGGCCGGCTCGGGAATACATAAACAATTAATAAATCGTTCTTCGGTTTGAATGAATTTAAATTATAATTTGTGCCTACTTAGCGAATCAATTTGAATAAAAAAGCTTTTCAGTTTCTTCTTAAACGTCCCATTGTGTGGCTTTCGTTAACAAACTCCATCGAAAGCCACGTGGGGAACGAACAAGAAGCAAACTGGCCGGAATTATTACGACGGAATGTTCTTAATGATTTGTAATTTATTTATGACAGTCATAACTATTTGCGACATTTTTTCCACATGACCGTTTGAAGAATGAAGAAAATTATTTCGAGCACATGTTTAGCATGTCTACATTTGGAGAATGTTCGCAAATAAATTAAGAAGTAACGAATTCCTTGGCAATTGGCGGAGTTTGAGGGTTTAGGGACGTGGAACTATTGAAAATAACTTTAATAATATAAATTCCTTTGGTGAATACAATTTCTTGCAACAACTTAAGTTACAAAAATTCACAACTTTTCCCCGCACGGAAATTCTCTTGTCACTATCAATTTACGACAATTTCTGGCTTTGCATATAAACGAGCAACAATGACGGCGATGATGAACAAAATTAATACATTAACATCACAGCATTTCGCCTCATTAAGCGAAGCTAACGAAAGACGAAATGAAACGTTTCCGATCTCGTTTGCTCGTTTCGTGTAGATCAGCATGAAAATTTATTTTTACTTGAGACAAATGTGCATAATTTATTTCTAATTGCCATCTGATTGCCACGGAGGAAATGTCAAGTTAGCAAAAAGTCACACATTCGAAGGGGCCTATAGTGTTAAACTTGTGTGTTCATCTGGGTGGTGCGGAAAACATGGAAAAGCGAGGCTGCGAATGGTGCGAGTGAAAGAAGAAGCGAGAATCCCCAAAGCTTTATCCTTCGTACAAATCGCATCTGCGCGTGAGCGGTTTACAAGTTCTTCTCGAGAAAAACAAAAAAATCGAAATGCTGAACCGCCGAGTGCTGTTTTGATGTTTACATTTTATATTTCGGCTTCTAATTGATGAGGGAATTTTGAAAATACATCAACGGCGTCATTATTTCTTCACAGCATAATGAGTGAGTCAGCATGAGGGCCTCGACACGTTTCTCAAGCGCGTTCAACATCGCCCACACTCTCTGTTCGAATCCACTCGCTCGAGTGACAATTCACAAATGCTTTGCAGAAGTGGTACATGGACGAATAAAAGATTGTTCCCGCGCTGGAGGGAAGGGAATTGCAAAGTTATAGCGGAGAAATCAATAAAGAAATCTTAAACTGCAATCACGTGCGCCGTTTCCACAGCCTACACACGAACCGTCATTACTCATTTGCCTTTCCTTTTAGAATTGCAATCACGGATCTGTTCGGTAACCATTTTGATTAAACTTTATTACTTACGGCTTTGTGTTCCTTTTGAGAATGTTTATTCCTACTAAATCTGGAAGTAACACGAACTGACGTCAACGCAGAAAGTCGAGAACACGACAGTCGCAAACAAAGATAGAATATTTTATGAAATGAATCAATGCCAAAGCGAATTCCAAACAAAACGGTTCTTTATCCATCAATAAAACAGATAGAACGAGAGAAGAATGGAAGTGAACGAGAAAAACCAACTGTGGAAGCCTTCTAGGGCAAGTTGGGTGGGATTTTCTGTTGAGCTACGTGTGCATTCGGCGTTTTGGAATGTTTTTCGAGGTTTCATAACCAGAAACTGTTAAAATCAAAACACAGATTAACTGTTAGAGACAGCACAAGCACAATACAGGGTTGTTGTTTTCGTATCGACGACGTCATGAGTTCAAATCTTTTGAAATCTTTTATCAAATTATTTCATCATCGTCATCTCAAATTATTTAAATGTATAGCTTCAAATCCTGCAAATCCTGTGATCGAAGCGTGCGAAAATTCATTTAAACATCTATCACGATCAGAATCTCTTGTCATAGAAGGTTTTCCAAATGATTTTTCTTATTTGCTTTTCTGTCTTCGTCTCGTTGGAGTTTTGTGTCTCAAGCAGACTCGAAATCTTATATGTGATCTAATAAAAGTTGTCCGGAATACCAATATGCATAAAGGAATTCTCTTCAATCACATTCACCTAAGAAAGACTCGTAAAAGAAATTCGAAAGATTTTATTAGAACTGGAGTGAGGATTGAAAAGTGAAACACGAAGAAGAGAAGAAGGAAAACGTACATTTGAATAGAATCGAGAATTGCTGCTTCATTCAACCTCTAAAGCTTCTTCACACAATTCTCGGAAGACAAATTTATCAGCTCAGTATTTAACTGGAGCAACATTGGAGAAAAGTAAACAATGGAAAAGTTTATTAATTTTGAAGAAAAAAGTTTTCCAACAAACAAAAACCAAATCCATCTCAAGTCTGATCAATTGAGTTTAACAGACATTGCTCAAAATTATTCGGATGAGTACATTTACGACACCAATAAAGCGCAAACAAATGTGAAGGATACAAGGCTAACAAAGCAAATGAATAAAAGCAATCGCTCCGATTGTGGTCTGGGCGCTGTTAAGTGGATTTCTTTTATGATTCGTTCGGAACGAATGCAATCTCTCTTTCCATCATTCAGTTATTGAAAAGACTTAATGGGATTCAGCTGAAATGGTGGTTGAAGAAGTAATCAGCGCGTTGCTAGTTGAGTAGAAGAGTTTAGAAATGAACAGAATTTCGGTTCAAGTTTTACACAAAATTTTAGTTTTCTGGTTTATTTTTTTGAACAATCTGTTGAAATCAAAGTTTTTTCATAATCAGTGGAGACCAGTCACATCACTAGCAAACAACGCCTACAACACCCAAGTCAATACACAAGAAGCTGCTTTTCTACATTATTGTTCCGTAATCAAAAACAAGAACAAGAAACTAAATGGATGTTGAATTGGAAATAATTTCAACATTTCGTGTTGATTCAACTAAATGTTTACGATCATAGATTTGATGATGTTCACTCCCTTAGCTGTTTAGCTGTGACTGTTGAAGAAGGTGTGAAATTACCCAGACACTAAACTTCATCGTAAAAATCCTTGAGCGTTAAGTTTCGCTATCATCAACAGCCTTTCCTAATTTTGCTGCTTATTTTCGTCGGCTTTCATGAAAATGAGTTTTAATATTTCAAAGACTTTTGAAATTTTTAACACCTACTTGGAAGCGGAAGGGAAGCGATAAAGAACAAAAAAAGATTTTCCAGTCACAACGCTTCTCTATAAGGAAGACAAAGTGGCTTGGAAGCAAGCAACATGAACAAAGTTTTTATGTTTTAATTTTAAGCCCATAAATCGCTGGTGCTTCTCTGCTATACATTACACTGAACGACGTTGCTGTTGTTTGTTTGTTTCTATCTTTTTATCAGTCAACTCGGCAAACAGAAAACTATTTGGGGCGTGCGTGATTAACGTCACTGGGATTAGGTCGAGGTCGGGAAGGGAATTAGTCCGAACTTTGGCTGTGTTGACGTCAACAAGGGAAATCAATGAAAATTGAGCTTGATAATCTCAAAATTCGATTAACTCAATCACGATCAGCAACATATCGACCAAACACAACTAATTTGGGGTTAGCCAGTCTTGAAGTGCCCTGAAACTCTCCGGAAACGGAGGAATCTTTATATTCGCGCGCATGCCACTCATAACTTCGAACATCACTAAGAAGCTACCCCCAGGAAGCAAATTATTTTCTTTAACGCCATGAATCCATAATGAGATAGTTATTATCGTTTGTTGTTTCCACTCGCTGCTGGCTCCACTTGATTCATAGTTTCCTCGCCGATAACTCGTCGGAAATGAGTGGCAAAGGCAGAATGCATTTTGCAGATAATGCTTTGCAATCCCCACGAACTGACATGAAATGTTTATATCATAATGCATCGGCACCGGCATTACGCTTCTAAAATGCAGTCAGATTCACAGCTCAGGGATCATCGTTTCATCTCCAGGCTTCGATCCTGCTATCGATTGATTTAATAATGGAAATTGATGATCAAACGTGCCTTCGTGAAAAATCTCTTCGAATATGAAATGAGAACGCAATTGAGAAAGAGGGAAGGAGCGTAGACGTGCACGACAGCCATCAGCAATCGAGACTCAAGAAAAAATCAAAAAAGGCAAACAGAAAAGGGGAAGATGCTCACCAAATGGCCATCGGTGTAGAATGACAATGAGATAAGCTCAAGATAAATCTCCGGAAGTTTAAGTTGTTAGTTAAATAATAAAAATGGCAAATTCTTGCTTGTCGCATCAATCCGTCCGGATGGCAAGAAGTCGCCGAAGCTGGGACAAAGTCCAAGTCCTGGATTAGATTTATTTTGGGGCCGCTTAAGTGTCTGTGATTAGGAACGAAATTTTATCGATTTTTCCTGCGCTACAAAGGAAAGTGAGTGCATGGAACATAAAAAGCAAACTTGAACACACAAAAATAACAGTTTTATGCTCAAACATTTATGTTCTATCCTACACTCGTCTCACTCTCAATGCCATAAATATTTTATTGCATTTTATATTATGCTTCAGAAAACAATATTCTCGTCAGCTTCACGTTTAGTTCGACGGTGGTGGAGAGCAGAAAGCATACCGTAGCCTGATATTATGAAATGAAAAACTTTTTATGAATGCTGGAGGGCAAAAATGAGAAATAAAAGAGTTTAAGAATGAGTGAATGCATGCACGTCGCACGATGTGTGCAATTGTAAATTCTCTCTCTTCACAACCACCCAAAAATCTTTGAACATCGCACTACGCTCAAATTGGGTTTTAGATCGAGAACTATGCACAAATTAGACGAGCGAAAGGAACTGGTAAACAAAATGTCTACAAAGTTTATTGCCTACGTGACTAAATTAATGATGAACTGACGTCTAATTGATGTTATTACTGTTTTAAGACTCTTAACGGTGTTTTTTATTACCATTTGATAATAAACAAGGTTTTGGCATGTTTGTTTGACCAAATTGATGTAATTTCTACAAAGTAAAATGATTTTATTTCTACTGGAAGTCACATTTTAAGATCCGTCATTATCTGAAAGTTTAGTAAAGTTAATCGTCTTCTAGAATATAAAGCTTAGCATCAACTCACAAATTTCTTAGTTGAGAATGTCTACCGGGCAACTAGATCAGCTTAATCAAATCAACATGTCTGTGAGACCCTCAACAACTCTACAATATACGAAAGAAATTACTGGATAAATTCCTTAATACAAAGGAATCACAATAACACAAAGTCTACTAGACATTAAATCACTAGACATTCTACTGATAATCACAATTTATCTTGCCTTGCGAATTTTTCTCTCGGTTGCTTTGTTGCTTGTCGCAGTATTGATTTTGCTTGCCTTTTTCTCGTGTGTGCATGCATTATAAACTTTTCCAACCGAACGCTATGGAAATAACAAGCTATTTGCATTCATGAACGTACTTGGTACAAATGAGATTTACTAATGTACAAGAGTGAGTTGTGTGATCGTCTCTCAAGACATTAGAGGAACTTTGACACCGAGTCGAACCCAACTTCAAATTCCAAAGTTTCCTGCTGAAGTCAGAGTTTTCTGCTTTTGGAAAAGTTCAGGAAGACGAAATCAAAGTAAAATTGTTTTCTCAATGGAATGAGAAAGAAATGAAAATGCAAATTGCAATTTAATGTCGTACACAATGAAATTTTACGTGAATGTGAAAAAATTTAAGTTTTCCCTGCAAAGCTTAGCATAATTTCAAAAAAATTATGGAAATTTTTAGTTTTCCAACTTTTCAACTTTACACACTAAAACTTTTGCATGACTGGGAAGAAATCATTAATGCTTTATGGAAAAAATAACTTGCGGAGAACAAACATTTTCCGGTTCAACAGAAAAAAGTTCACAGGAATTTAAAACTGTCAAGGGATTTCAAAAATAACTTTCGTGGGAGAAAAATTACTTTCGTGGTAGTCGTACTTTGCAGTTTTGGGAACTAAAATAAGCTGTCTTGCTAGAAGGTTGAATTTTTAGACCGATTAGTTCACATTTTGATGTTGGTATAGCGTTTCATAGCTGTTTTCAAATAGTTTCTTGAATTTATAAGGAAAGCAGTTGACTGTTATACAGTTAGATGTCAAAGATAACTTATAGAAATGATTAGTTCTGATTTTGATGATAAAATTCAAAAGCAAACTTTAATGGTCCGATAAACAAAATTCTTGAAAAAAAAATCTGTTGTCTAACAGAATTAATCAGTTCATCTTGCAAGACTAAAAGTCGTTAAGTTTTCTGGAAATGTATGTTGTTTAAAAGTGTAATTTGTTGCTGATTTCAAATAACTGTTTAAGTGCAAACTGATAAAACTTGCTTCAAAGTCGAATAAAGAAAATAATCAAAACTTCTCAAAGATTTTTATTACAAAAACTTGCACATAGCTTCAACAATCTAGGAAATGGCTTTGGCATCAAAAATATAACCCTGATCGAAAATCACGACAAGATGTTAAGCTGAAGCAATTCAAGTGTAAGCATTCATTTGAGTCTCGATTCTTTTCGTGTTTACATTGTGAACTTTCTGAAACACCAAACAAGAAATCGATTTTGTAGCATTTAGCTTTGTTGTTGTTTTTTTCTTTCTACACACACGAAATCAATTTGGAGTTTTTCCGTATCATCAAATTCACGATGAAAATTGTAAGCCGATTGGTATAATCTTCTAAGGTTCATCGCCAGTACATCACATAAGCTGCTAATGAATTTTTTAGCGTGTAGGCTGATTGAAGTGTGTACAGCGACACATTTTTGGTTTAATTTTTGAAGCCCTCGACGAGTCGATATAGTTTCGAATTGGAAGGAAAACACGTGGATCTATTTTGAACAATAAAGCTCGAAGCATGAAACGACATGAATATTTTAGCAGTCAATATGAATTTTGTGAGCGTTTCGGGTGTTCATAAAATTTTATTACTCCGTTGTTACCGGTCAGCGGGGTTTTCTCGCAACACAAAAAACATTTCTCACTCCATCAAGACATTTATTATGCGCTTTAAAGGCGATTGAATAAAACACGAATAAAAAACGCTTCGGAATTTGCATCCTGAGACGGAAGATTTACAATTCCGATGGATCGCTTTGTGAGATTCGATTCAAGAATGGATTTCTCGTTCCTTTTGCCTTTTAATTAAATTCTACGGTGTTTTAATGGAATATGTGATTGACATCACAATGAGGTTTGTGTATGCAGAGCTCGTACTGCCGGTTATAAAAAAAGCTTACGATTGGAAAATAGTTGAATTTAAAATTAATTAAAACGGAAAATCGATTATGCATATTTTTTCCACCCGTTCTCGTTGTGCTGTTTTCGAAAAGGCATTTTCCAGCTGCTGTGCATGAAAACATTTTCGATTTTCATTTGTGCCGTGGAAAATTGAATAGTCAGACAATAATCAACTGACGATGCAAAAATATGTTCAACCCTCCGATTACCAACCGAAAAGCCCCCGCAATGAAAATCACTTCGTGACGTTTCGCAGTCGAAATTTTTGTCACTTTTGCGTTTTGGGATTTCCGCAATTTTTGATTGTGTAGCCTGTAACGTGGAAAAATGTCTCCCCGAAGACGAGCCAAGCCGGTTGGCAAGAAAGAAATCGAAAAATGTTCGGAATGCGAAACACCCAAATTTTTTATAATTCAATTAAGTTTTCAGTCAGTGTCCAACGATTCGGAATGATTCAGCCGACATGAAACCATATTTCCACGATTCACATGACACGCCCGTGTTCGTGAGTGATGTCAATTGAATTAAGCAAGACGAAAAAACAATTTAAACTTCGAATTAAAAACTTTTAAATGCAACCGCAAAAAATATAGAATTCATGTTGCCAGACTTACGACACCAAAAAAAAAACGAAAAGCACGGAAAAAAGTTGCTGCACAGTTATTTCTCTTGTGGAATTACATTTTTATGTTATTCTAAGTGCTTTTATTATTCGTATGGTATCGACAAAACAAATTGAATAATTTAATGTTACGTTAGAATGGAATTTCCACTGCTTTCGATGCTGCCTTTGTTCGGAGTGTCTGAGATGGAAAGTTGGTGACAAATATCTGGAGAGAAAAAATGTGAAAAATTTGTTTGCAATGGCATTTTTGATTGAAATATCAACGAACGGGTACATGAATTATTGATCGCTTAATCTTGTTTTTGCGAGCGAGAAGAAAGCCAGGACGTTTTCCATCTCTATAGTTTGTCTTTTTGCTGAAACAACGAACGACGACGCAAGAATTAAGCTTCAGTGAATTCGATGCTAAACATTTCACTTCTTATTTTTCATGCATCATCGTTGATTGTGAGAGGAATAAATCATGTAGAAGTGACACTTTAATAATGGATTTTTCACGTAAAATGCCGCACTCGTATGGAGATGATTGTATCTCGACGCGATCAAAAAGGGGTTTTTTCCCGATGAAACGCGGCGCGAACAGATCGCTCGTGAGAAAATCTCTCCCCGATACAAAAAATGAAAAATTCCTACAAGCACTCAAACAATAGGGTAAAGTGGACCGCAATACATTATGCCAATAAAGGATTCCAATGAAATAACAAGCAAATGATTATTAACAGAAGCACCATCGATTTCACTTCTCTTTGTTTCTAATTAATTAAATATTTTGTTTAGGCCTGCATTGAAGCGTTCAAACATCATGATTAATGGCTTTAATCAGAATTGGAAAAGGAGGATGTGTGGTGGTTGATTTGTGGTTGGGGTTGAAAGTAGCTAAAAGTTGGGATTTGGTGACGCACATTTGGTAGCAACGATTGATATGGACTTGAACCTGGGATTGTTTTTAAAAAAAGTTTCTTCTTGTTGTAAAAGTTTCTTTAAATCTTTAGTTGAAAACTCATGCAGAAATCTTGTAGATTCGATCCATTGAAAGCTTTTAATAGCACATAAAAATATTCATATTTGATATACTCTAATTTCTTATGATGTCAACTACTGGCTTAATTTGAACCATTTCCAATCGAAACCTTCAAAGTCTCTTCTCATCTTTTTTCATTTTCACACTTGACAGCATCTCCATTCGCATCTCTCAAGTTTCCTTTTAATCAACAATTTCAATATGTGTTTTTTTAAAAGGTTCACTTATCAAAGGAAAATTTTCTAATAGAAGTAATGCAACCACAAAGTAATATGTTCGAATACGAGTTGAAGGAAGGCAACTCTGTTAACTTAATGGAAGCGTACGTGAAATTGAAAAATAAATAAATAAATAAATATCTAGCAAATCCAACTGAATTAAACAAAATGTTTATCATTGGCTATAAGTTGTACTGGTGAATGCGATGTTGTCAGGCTATTGTTGTGTTTTCTTTCTCTTTTGACTAAACTATCTGTTCATGAGAGGTCGGACAAACAAAATTGCAATGTAAAAGAGAGAAATGACAAATAATCAATTTGAATTGGCGGGTAATTAATTGCTTATCATGACAGCAAAATGAGCCAACACGAAGGTTGTTTGGAGTTCATTAACTGGCGGGTGGGGCTTGCAAATTGGTGGATTAAAAACATCTTACTGGAGACAGACGGACGACACTGAACTTCAGTGGAATTTCTCATAAACTAAAAAGTATTTCCCTGAAAAATTTAGCATAAAAATACAATTTCGGTACAACATCAAGTCGCAGCACAACCCAAAACTGAGTTATTAAACTCATTCCATAAAAGCGAAAATCAAAAGCGAAAACCAAATTTCATTTTTCAGACGTTCAGCTTTTCTTGTGTTCGATGAAAAGTAGGAATTGACATGCTTGTGAATAATGCAACATCATTTGTGTAGCAAACCCAGAAGGTATCGTTTTATTAAAGACGAGCACAAAGTAAACAAAATTGGAATTCAAATCGTAAACAGACACACAACGATTGCTATGAAAATTGTCGTCGCTTCAATGTGAACGAATAGCACAGAAAAATGAAATTTGAATGCAGAGAAAGGCTTGGTACGCGACAAAACTCCACTAGGATTTTCACGAACACTTCCCTCTGAGCATTCATAGCAGTGGAAAATGTTCGACGGGAGATGAAATTGTTCATCGAGCTGTAATTCTTCACCGTACGCTGTTTCATGATTCTGATGGCTTTGGGTCTTGCAAAAATCATCGCAGAAAATTGTTTGGCGAAAATATCGAACATTTTGGGAACACGATTTCACCGTTCGAAAAAAATCGATCACTTGAAACGAGCACATTTCTCGATGTGCGGAGTCTCACTTGGATCATGAGAAAAAGAGAAGCAACGTATATGAATTTGCTGAAATTCGTATTCTCGTATGTTAGGGGTGTGGTTGAATGATGTCCGAAGAAATCTGTGAATTAAGTTGAAAGTGGGACAGATTTGATTTTAAATTAGGATGAAAGTGGACCACGGCAGATGTTATTTTTGTAAATGTCATCAAAATTACGAACGCATTGAAAAATGAAACGTTATTGAAGTTGACCCTTAAATGAAGAAAACACTAAGGAAAGTGGACCATCAATTATAATTAAAATTAAGAACTTTCAATGAAAACACAATTAAAATAACATTAAAGAAAGTGGACCGTGTAGGTAAAACCATCTAAATATAATAAAAAAAATAAATCGCGCTTAAGTTTTTAATTGAATACACTCGAAATTGCAACAAAATGGAGGCAAGAATAGTTCAGCTTAAGTTATTAATGGATATTGGAACGTTATGGAAATTAAAAAACCGAACTTAATTGCTTAATTACTTTTTTACATGTTCAAAAATTTTCACTGTTAACAAAGCGAAAACTTGAAGAACACTCGAACGCAAAGTGACTTTCAACAACGTCATAACCAAATCCATCCCGTTTTAAACCAAAAAAGCAGCATACTCGAATGAATTCATTATGCAAAATCAATATTGAACCCTTTCATATGAATTTTCAATTTTCAACCCCAATAGCTTCATTTCATTATGCCAGGGAGAGGAGTGAAGAAGTTTAAAACAAAAAAGGGTTCTCCATGATTTCCGCTTTAGCAAAATTGTTTTTTGCACTTTGCATTTTGTGTGTCTCAGCGTAAATCAAGTTTTTAAGTTGTTCAAATATTTGACCTTTTGAAATTCTCTCCCAAAGAAATCAACAAAGCATCTGGAAAATATTGAAAATATTTTCGCCTTCCTCAGCAATTTAAAATCCTTCTCTTTGTGTTCAATATGAAAATGGCAGAAAACGTTCTGCTTCCTGTCTTGATTGATTGGTTTCGTAATCAATTTAAGTTTTTCTTCTTCCAGCTTTTTTGCAATGAAAATGTTTCCCAAGCAAAAAGCTATTAAGGAATTGAATCAAGTCAGGGATTCTGTGATTGGTTAACTTCACATATCGCCTTTGCTTTCGCTTCGCCTTTCCTGTTTCGATAAAAATTTCCATTTCTACCCTTCGAGATGAGTGCTCTTGCAATTTATTCAATTCGAACTTTTTCCTTCTTCCTTCACTTTTCTGCATCTACATATCCGGCGTTGATTGCAAGTTCAAGTTGGCAGTGTGGGGCAAACTCATGGTTGATTTAATTTGCATCATGCCATTATGTAGACACATGCAGCTCCGAGAATAATCACAGAATGACGTGATTTAACGCCTCGCTTTGCATTTGGCCCAGCCAAGTGACCCGAGGGCACGTTGTTCGAAGTGTCTTCTCGTCACTTTGCTTTTAATGCGATGATTCATCACACTGCTTCACAGCAGCCGCGTGCGTTTCATCAAAAATGTGGAAGATCCATGAGTTTTCTCGTTTTTCTAAATCAAAATGGCTGTTGCACCACTGTCGGTAGCTAGCCGTGGATAAAGAATGACTTCAAAAATACATGACAGTTATAAACTTGTATTGTTTGAAGTCATTGACAGTACAAAAATTGATTTTCAAAGTCATTTCGTAAAATTATCCTTGCACTTCGGCTTTTTGAATACAGCACTGGCTTCTGATACAAATTCTTGTTGTGTTTCATACGCTCAGCACCACGTTGAGCCGCAGCAAGAAAGAAATCTTAGTGAAAAATGGATATGAAGGAAACGAAGAAAAGAGACGAGAAAATCAATAGTTTTTTATTCTTTTTCACATAAATAAATATGTCCTGGCTCCCATCTCACCCCATTCCACGTCTCCACAATCTGCCACCACCATGTTTTATGATGCTTTCTTTGCTTTGTATTTGGCAAACTTGTTTTGTTGGACTGAATCTTGTGTATTGAGAGTATTTATGTGTGTTCTTTCAAGCTCCTACGAAATATTTCACAATTTAAGGAGCGCAACTGACAGTTCTGCTTGATACCCAGCAGTTTTTCACTCTGACTCCGGCCCATCTTTGTTTATTTCACTGAAAACAAATTCCACAACTATGCCAACCGTAAATATTTGCTTGCGTAGAAAAGCCCGAGAAATCAACGAATGATATTTATGACACTTTTGCGCTTTAAAACTTCCTGGGGGAAGTGATTTCTCTATTAGAGGTAGCGTTGTGAAATTAATCAAATTTAGAATTTTAGGTTGGAACGAAGCTTTAGGAAGACAGAAACATGAGCGCTAAAATAACATCGTTAAGCTTTCAAATGTGCCTGTTTGCTTACGATGCTAATTTTGATCGAAATAAATTCAACATGTTAGGATTGAAACTAGAATTTGTCGATGATGCTTCAAACATGGTCCTTTTCAGCTTATGTCAACAGCGATTGTTTGTTGTGTTGTGACAGAAACTTTGCGACGAAAAAAGTCTTCAGCATTGTAACGAGTTCAACTCCTTGTCATTAATTTTCTTCCGTTTCACTGCGTTTTATACTCGAGGTCGCAATAAAACGGACGTTCGGACCAAGTCACAATTCTTTCTTCTGGTGTTTGATGATGATTCCTTCGTTTAGTTCATGACAGGACGAAGTAAGCGCCTTCAAGAGTGAAAATAATGAAGGAAATAAAAAGAAGACGAGAAAACCTTTTCCGTTTAGATAAGCTCTCGATGCGACCTTTCGTCTTCTTCACTCTATTTGCATACCGAATGCTGTCTGAATGCTAAAGAAAGCAACTGCCGGTAAATAAAATGTGTTCAATATTCATCTTGCAAGCGAGAGTTAAGTTTTGAATAAGAATTTAGTGCGTGAACACACAATTGTCATGCCAGAGCGTCGCGCAACTACGTCTCAATCGTCTTGTAGCAATTCAAGAAAATTAAATGTAATTTATTTAATCGGAAAATTGACGTTTATGTCTTCCACGTTGTCACAGATACCGTAAAGAAGCTTATGTGTGGAAGGAAAATGTGAACCCACACCTCCCTAGAGGGATGTTTACTCCTAAGCCCTATGACGCTAACTGCATTGACAGTGGAAATGATTAATTTATCTTTTTGAAAAATCTCCCAGCGGAGTTGAATTCAGCACAACAATGGATGAATGGAAAAAAGTTTTGGACGGAAACTCTATCGCGATTGAAGATTAATGAACCAGAGATCAGAGGTTTATGTTTTATCAACGTTTCAATTTTTCATTCGCCTTGTTCTGATATTTTTTTTTTGCTTTTAATCTTCTTGAAAATCTCAGTGGTGAAACCTTGAGGTTGAAAAGCACAGGCAGCGCAATTTGGCAGATGTACAGTTGTATAGAGCTTTGACAAGCGATTTTTCATGAAATATAATTATAAATAATTTTTTTTGAGACCATAAAATATAAATGAAAGCGTCCTTTTTAAAAAAAAAATACTGTTTCATTAGGCAAATAATCCTTCCAACCACCCAAAATTTACGAAAGCAGTGATTACAAGGTTAAAAACATCACTTGATTCATCTTGGTACAGTTTTTAAAAGATTATAACAAGTTTGCCGGTATTTCCCTTGCAGGGATTATCAAACCGCCTTTTTTCTCCGAAGAACGTAAACAAGGGGAAAGAAGCCGTCGTAATCATTGCTTTCGCTTGAAGTCGCGTTTTTAATCTAATTGATATCACAACTTTGGTTTTTGATAATCCATGCTACGGTGCGCATGGAAAGCAGATCTTGAATCGGTGCAAACAAGCAGCACCACAAATCCAAGATATTCCTTGTTCTTCTTCACCCCGAGATGTTAAACAGCTTCTCTACGGTCTGATTTTCCTAACATCTGAAGTTGTGTTTCTGGTGAAAACTTTTCTCGCACATGAAAAACACTGTGGAGATGAAAAATCAATATCAGTTCTCTCCACAACGCTCTCTCTTTTGTGTGTTATATATCGCTTATATACTCGGCCACCAACACACCCAAACACAAATTTATGTTGCTGAACGTTAACGTAGAATGTTTCATGAAAGGAAAAAGGCTATTGTGCTGCATAATGTTTAATTCAAAATTCATGGCAAGAGGCGAAAGGCAAGCAGAAAGGAAAATTTGAAGCGCAAATTTATTCACAAACCAGAAACGAGAAAACTTTAAAAACTTTCCAGGAAAAAAACCTGTTTCGAGAATTACTCCATTTCAACATTTCAGACTAATCATGACCAGCTCCGTTCTGTCGAAAATATAATTTAATCTGTTTAATGAAACCCTCTTGGCTTATCTTGACGCTTGCACTTGCAGTCATTTCACTTCGAATAGTTTCAATCTAAACATTAACAGTTGTAATGAATGGTTTTAAATATTTTTCAAAATCTCCTTGAGGGGTGATTTGATTAAATGAAACGAGTTCTCGTTGACAGTGCTTCTAGGCACTGTTTCAAAGTGATGTTTGCACGGTCAATATTGTTTCAATATATTAGCAGCAAAGCCGATTAAGTTTTGTATTTTTAAGTGAATTGATAGGTTTTTTAATGCAAAATCAATAAACCGGAGTGGAAAAGAAAAATTACCGGCACTTAATTTTGCTGCAAGGTTTTAAAAGATTGAGATTGTTATAATTACAAAGTGTTTGATGCAATTAGTGGGATAAATTACTTAGTGGCAGAAAGCTTAAAGCTATTTTTAAATAGATTTATTTCCAACTCGTACTGTGACACAAAAAGATATTTAAAATTACTTTATATACAAGAAAACAAAACGTCACTTGTTTATTTACGCTTTGTTGTTTAAAATTTAGTGTTGCTTAAAACTTTAACTTGGATGTTGTAACTTCAAATATAACTTGACTATAGTTGAAATAAAACAATTTAAACGAATTCATATCAAAGAAAACAAATACTGTAAAAATTAACACTTTGATTATATTTTGAATCTAAATTTGTGTTCTTGACACTCTTCACAACTGTAACTTAGTCATCCACTTGATGTTTTTTTATTGCTTCCTGCAAAACGTCGCACTTTCTGCAATAATCTCGACGGATTAGCATTGTAACATAGCTTAATGCTGTAAATTCTTATTCTCAACCCAGCACAGCTAAAATTCCATCCATCTCCATCGACATCACTTCCAACCGATGCTTCTAAACCGAGGATTTTTGACGGCAATAAAAAAATATTTTTCTTTTTCCCTTTCGTCGTTCTTGGATGTAATAAATACATCTCCTTACACCATATCAAATCATATCATAGTTTGCAGGGGGAGAGTGCAAGGCACTGACTTTCAATACCCTTCACATTGAGAATTCATCGACCCTTTAAACAAACAACTGACGCCTCAAATGTGCAGCTTAGAAAAAGAAAAGCGATTGTTGTCGTCGCACGATATATTTAATTACCGTATTTTTAATACAATTTTATTGCACTCCGTGGTGAATGTTCTTGTTCGGAGTTCTTTTTACGAGCTGTTAGGATCTCACGAGAAATTATTGAAAAGAAAGCGAAGGGTGGATGGAAACGAAAATGCTTTTGTATCATTAAATTTCAAAAATTTGTGGAGTGAGTGGAAGTGCGGGGCGGAAAACTTCTACATCTTTAATGATAAGATTGATAATAAAATGTTGATGAACAAAGACATGAAATTAACTCGAATCCGAGAGAGAGTATTTAAATTCCGAACATTTGCAATGCTACTGAATATCTTTCAAATGATTTTACACAAAATTAAACAGCAGCAAAATTATTTGCGTATTATTTCTTAATTGTATCAAAGAAGAACGAACATCAAACAGCGAAATGAGGGTTCTTTGAACAATGTTGCAGTTCATTTACATCTCTGGGTGGGAAAAGGGTTTACGATGGGTTTTCCAACACTTGCTGCTTATAGATTAGAACTGGAACATCAAGTAAGTTCAATTGGATTAGAATTGGGGTTGAAATAAAGGAAAAGCAAGCTGAGTGGACGGAAAGTGGACAATTTAAGTATAATTAAAAATAAATGAGAGTTGAACTGGTGGAAAATGTTCAGATGGAGATTTTAATTATAAAATAGAGTGAACGTGTTGGTTAAGACTTTTAAAGAAGCTTTTTAAGTAGAACAGCTGAAAATAAAATTCAAGAAACATTGAGCTAGATCGAGAACTTAAAGTTAGTATCAGTAACAATTGTAAACAACTTTAACGTTTGGAATGGCTAAAAATGGATTTCGGAAGACTTTTTCATATAATGTCAATGTAAAACAACTAGAAAATGGAAATTATACAGCAAATTTGAACTGAGACGGATGGAAATTGAACTCAGTAACATTAACACGCAGTGGAATAAGTGAACATGTAACATTTCACTGCATTAAATCAAAAACCATGCTATAACAAGCCAATATTATAAGTCAATGACCTGAAATAGTCCCAAAACCTTCCAACCGGAATTCTAAGAGTTAAGTCGTTAAGAAAACACTAGACACAGTCCAAATCGAAGTCCCAAGCAATTTAGGACAGTGTTGGTTCCCTTTAATTGCATTTGAAATGCTGCGTTATTTGTTGGTCGATTTATAACTTTTATGAACTCCAAAATTGAGCAAAAGGAAATCTAATAAAAAAATTCATTTCAAATAAATTGCTTCGCCAGCAGATGAAATCCACCAAAGAACGCACAGAAAAAATATTTAATATCCTTATTAAACGTATTTGCGGATGATGAAACGAAGAAAAAAATTAATAATCTTCCTTTCAACCCCAAATACGCAGAAAATGGGGGGAACTGGAATCATACATAGCGGAGAAAGAAGTTCTCGAGAAGATTCTTTTTAGCCCGTGAAATCTCGTCGGGAATTTATTCAAATTCAGTGAGTTTGAACAATTGAAATAAAATAAATATCTACTAGAATTACAAAAGCAGATTGTAGTTGAAGGAAATAATTGCTGAGCGAAGGAGAAAGCGAAAGGAGACGCCAGCGACTAGCGGATCTTTAAAAATAGAAGGAATTGTAATAATAAATTCAATCTAGGATGGAATTAAATCAGATTTGATTATGAAAAAGGATATTCGGGGTGTGTTCGTGGTTGACGTCAGTCGCAACCCTTTGATCGATGTGTTTTGCGTGGGTGGCTGGCATTCAAGTTAAAGCAACGATAAATGCCATAGATTGATCTAAACACGTCGGAATTTTCAAAAGATGCCACCCCCGCACATCATCCCTGCATTTTGTTCAGCTCAGGCTCTTATCTGCTTCCATTCAGCGCTTGGAAATCTGTTTATACATTGCGCTCAAGCAAGCACGAAAGTTATAACAGCCACCATTGTAGCGATGTAGACATCATCGTTTCAACATAAACTTTAACAGAAAATTTCTTAAGAATTTTCCTGCAATTGCCATCCAAGCAGATGTGCCCGACAATCATCGAAAATATTTACTGGCAAAACCAACTTTTTTTGTCGCTGTTCATTTTGCGTGTTTATTTTTTGCGCTCGAGAGAAAAACATTTTTATCTGGAAGTTGGGAATAGTTCGGACGTCGTTCGGCGTGAAAAAGTGGACATATCGATTCGTTACATTAGACAACCCCGTACACACAATATTTTTCTCTCGTTATCGGAGTGGAAACAGCCGGGGACAGAAAAATAATGAATGTGGATGTTGTCTAATGTCCCTCGCTTTGCCTTTGACTTCACAGAGTCTCGTCCGTGCTGGCCTGGACGTAAACACTTTCGCATTTATGCACAGCATCATCGCAGATAAGAATTTTTTATTTATGTTCGTATGATGTTTTATCGTTGTCACTTAAAGAGTTTTTCCAGCCAAATTCATAAATCAAATGACGATCCAACTCATAATGTTCCATCTCGACTGTTTTTTGTGTCGCAAACACCAGCAAACGTTTGGTCAGATTGCGCAAGAAATTAAAAAAGGATTTTTTCACTTCCATTTTGCTTTTCATTCGCTTTTATTCAGTCTCTCGTCACGAGCGAAAAAAATATCATCAGAAGTGAATTGGTTTGTGCAAAGGGTGTTCCAAGAGGGAGAAAGAGAGAAAACGCTGTAAACTGCTTATGACTTGCAACAATGAACTTTTTCACGGACTTTGTTTTCTCTCGTGGCTTTGCCTGCTTGTTTTTTCTGCTTACAAATGAATTAAAAAAGGAATCACTTCCTGCGTAAACCTAAACAAATTAAAGGCACGGTGAAGCGAGAAATCGGGGGAGTTTGGACATTGGGGTTGGTCTGGAGATGATGTGTATGGTGAAATGTTTGATCTTGTTAGCAATAAAAGAAGCTTAATTGAAGTGTGCAGCATTCCTTAAACTTGACATGCCTGGAGATAGCTCTAAACTTGGATTTGTTTTTGTACTGTTAATCCGTCAAGATGATTGTTTTAATCTATGTTTCACTTTCCACTTTGTTCTTTGGTCCGGAACAAGTATTTGGAGACGCTTCTAAATTTTATTATTAGGATTCGGACTCGTGACTTCCCCCAAACCGTTATCGATGTACGAAAATTCCTCAACTTTTCCTGTTTCCATCCGTTGTTAACTATCGTCCTTAAATGCGAGAAAACAAGAGAAAAGCATAAAGAAAAATAAAATAAATTATCGACAATAAAAGAAAAATGGGAAGTTTGCTTGGGGGAATTGGAAAAATGTTTAGTTTTTATTGTCTTGAGTTGGAAATATAAATAAGTCAGAGTGGATGGAAGAATCGATCAATTTGGGAAATAGCCGGCCCATCAACACAGATAAACTTAACTTATGCAGAGTTTTCGGGGCGAAGCAAGTTAACCGCAAAAACGAGATTTGAAAGAAGTCGCAAAACTTTCTCCACGCTAATCTCTGCTGTTCGTAGAGAAATTACTTACTTGGGACTTTTCTCTACTCTCGACATGGCAAATGTTCCTTCCATCCGATGATTATTGCGGTCCATTTGCTTATTTATGGCGTTTTCATGCTAAAATTTTTCATTTGGTTTCAGAGATGACAAAAAGTAGAAAACGTACGCCACAGTCGTCGACCGACCCGACTTTTTTCTTCGCCAAACTTTGCTGCTGTTCCAAACGAGAAGAAATTGAATAAAAACCATAAAAAGCACGCCTTAAAGGAAAATTTGTGAAACTGGGATACGCCGTTAATGTAGATCGATATTTTTAAGGGCCACAAAAACGCTTTTCATTTCTCATTTCTCCTTTCTCGTAACCGAGGTGAACCTTCATTCATAATAAATTGAACTAATTTAAGCTCATAAAAATACAAATTAAAATTAAAAAGTTTAAAATGGCTTGTGGGGCGAGCTGGGGCACAAAATAAATAAAATGATGAGTACGGCCATCAGCATAAATGCCAAAAATTTCACCGAGCAAAAAACAACACGAAAATGTAATGAAATCCCTGACCGACCCGCGTGTGTTGTAAAAAAATAAATAAATTTACGCTAATTTGCAAGGGGTGTGAATAAAGCACGAGCCAAAGGAAAAGATTTAAAGTGATCGGCATCATAAACCTTCGGGGTCATTTGAGTAGTTCGTAACACGGCTCCGAGCTTGAAGTTCTTCTCTAAAAAGGTTTTCCATGTTCGTCCGTCCTCGATGACTCGGCAGTTCCAATATTTACTCGCAAAATAAACGCTGCAAAGGCCGCTCTCGAATGTTATGCCGATTATGGATGGTTTTTTAAGGTTAAACAAGCCTTCTTTATTTGCAACGTAGAAAAGTTGAGCAATTTTGAATCAAGCATGAAGTTTACTTAGGTAGGGGGGGTGTTTGAATGATGGCACAAATTGAACCTTTCGCTGAAAGGGTTTTTATAGCAGAACGTAAACGAATCGACTTTCATCATGGTTGAGGTTCAAATATCATCAGCAAAAACATCAAAAATCTCTTTCAAACTGTTTTATCGAAGATTTTCTCAGCAAGCTAGAAATGACAGTTCAGTTTGAAATGAATGTGAGAAGTCTTATGACACTTGAAGGCTGGTGGATCGAGTCAACGCAACCATATACCGCAAGGGGGGGCACAATGAATTTCCAATGGCCGTGGCCTGACTTGTTTGGCCTTGTTGGGCATTTTGTCTTCCATCTTAGTTGAGTTGGTAGTCTTAACGAATTGCAGCCCCATGGGAAGCAATCAGTACCAGCTTGGTCGTCTGCAGCTTGGCCCGACGTTGAGTTAGAACCCGACCACAATCCTAGTGAATAAGTGTGTTGCAACCTTCTGTGGCGTTGCCTTATTACGTTACATTGTCAGCCATATTTCGACGATTCATTTACTGAAGGAAAAATTATTAATCAAATGAAGGCTTGCTGAATGTAACTGGAACTTAAAATTTGTCGTGGATCCGTTTCAAAAAATGCCCTTCCTGTTGCTGGGATGTTTCAAGAATATTTTGAGAATCTACGAGAATTTAGAATTGATGTTTACACTTCGAGAGATTCAAACGAATGACAAAACTTTAATACGGAAAAACATCAAAAATCTATTTCAAACTGTTTTATTTGAAGAGTTTCTCAGCGTGCTTGAAATTACAGTTCCTTGGTTATGTGCAGCTTGACCGTGACGTTGAGCTCGGTATTCCTCGGTAAAACATGGGTTGCAAAAATCTTGGTGATGTGCAACTTGGCCACGATGGGCACTTGGATCCCAAGGACAATCTTTTAAAACTGGGTTGCCACCATTTTGGTGATGTGCAGCGTGGCCACGACGGGCACTTGAATCCAAAGGGCAATCTTCTAAAACTGGGTTGCGACCATTTTGGTCATGTTCAGCATGTCCACGATGCGTCGTTCGTCCAGATCTAAGTAATATCTTCGTATCCATAGTATTACCTTGGCCATTTTGGTCATGTGCAACTTGGCCATGATGGGCACTTGGATCCCAAGGACAATCTTTTAAAACTGGGTTGCCACCATTTTGGTGATGTGCAGCGTGGCCACGACGGGCACTTGAATCCAAAGGGCAATCTTCTAAAACTGGGTTGCAACCATTTTGGTCATGTTCAGCATGTCCACGATGCGTCGTTCGTCCAGATTCAAGTAATATCTTCGTATCCATAGTGTTACCTTGGCCATTTTGGTCATGTGCAACTTGGCCACGAAGGGCACTTGGATCCCAAGGACAATCTTCTAAAACTGGGTTGCAATATCTTCCCAGATCGATGCGTTGCGATGCCAGCCATGGTCTGACGATTCATTTGCTGCAGAAAAAAGAACAATCTAGATACTAAAGCTTGTGTTGGATGTCATTGGAACTTACAGTTTGTCGTGGATCCATTGCAGAGATGTTTTGTTAGATTTTTCGAGAATTTCACGAGAATTTAGAATTGATGTTCGCACTTTGAAACGATTGGAATGAATGACAATTTTTCCCGTGAATCTTTAGCTTTTATAGTGGACCGAAGGTGACTTTGGCTAACATTTGGGAAAGACATAAAAAAGTCTCGCCTGATTCGAAAACTTACTTCACTAACGTTTTAATTCCAATCAAGCAAGGTTTTCATGACGAAACGTACTGGATGTTTGAGTTCGAAGTTGAAGATAAACTATGTTAAATTCACTAGATCACACTCATTCGGTGACTTCATCACTGAAAAGCAAATATATCTCAGCAACCTAAAGCCAAAGTTCAATGACATTTCTTCCGTACAAGTTTTCCTTGGAATGACATTTATGTACCAATAACTTACTAACAGAAGATTCTGTGGGAATTGGCAAGCTTTCTTGTTGAATCTTGATGAACACCTTTCACTTGGTCCTTACGATACAAAAACCGATTCCTCTAGCATCTTTTTAAACCTTGTTTCTGCCTTTTGGATTTGCCGTTTCATCAAAAATGTAAAAGTCTTGTTAAAAAGTCAACATTCCACTTAGCTCTCAAACAAACTGCGGAAACCAACGCAGAAATTAAATTTTCCATATATGCCACGGCGCCATTGTTCAAACCTGTGACGAATGAAGCATGAATTTTCAAATAACTCAAAGTTGATGGCATAAAGTTTAACGCGTCGCCACGATTCCTCATCGTGAATGGCAGTTTCGCCTCGTAATCGTCGCAATTCACAAGTTCTCAAAAGGACTTAAATTCTCAGCAGACTTCGTGATTTGTTGTTTGTGTCCTGGCTGAATATTTAAATGTTTCTAATTACAATGTCTTACAAATTTATGATAGGAAGGATGAAAAGTTTCTCTCGAAAAAGGCACTCATAAAAATAAATGAGTTGAAAAGCTTCTGAATGTTTTATCATCGCAGCCGTAATGTTTTCAGCTCCATTATACTTTTTATGTGTTACTGAAATCATCATCATCTTCACGTATCACTTAGCTTTGGAAGAATTTCTCGCAAATTTATCTTTTCGTGTGTATGCTGAAGTGATACAGTGATAAATACCGAACACGGAGGCGGCAAAAAATCAATAAGCGTGCCCAATTTTATCAAATTCGAGCGAATTTGAAACGAAGCAGATTATGTTGTTTGCATTAGATATGGATTCCGTTGATGGGGTGGTGTTCGATAAGGCTTGCAAGGGGAACTTATGTCTGAGGCGTTGGAAAATAATTTACATTAAATGCCCGCGAGTGCATTTTGGGGAGGTTTCAAATTCTGCTTGTTCAGCCATGTGAACAGAGAAAGCGTTCTTAGACAACCTTGCACCTATGTGGACGCTTTTGGGTGTTCTAAACTCATTTCAAACGCTGTTGTTCTCAACAGACATTGAATTGCAGCAGATTTTCTTGCAAAAGCTGTAAATTTTCTTCTCTTCTCAAACTTTTGCTACAGACGTCGACAGCACGATAAATCTGGCAGAGATCTGGTGCAACGTTTTCTATAATTCTCAACGGGCTGCTCGGTTTCCCAATAATAATTCAATTTAAAGTCGACCTGATTTATTTAAGCTTTCTCAAACGAACCAGTAAAAATTTAAATTAAAACCCAAGCCACAATATTCAATTATTTTGTATTGTATCATTAACGAAGCTGCTTTTGTGCCTCTGTCCATTGAGTGCACAAATATTTTCGCTTTGTTGTGTCTGGCATAGATATTTTTCAACGAAACATTGAATTGATCATTACAGCCTGAAAGCAGCTTCGATGCTACGCGTTTATTTATTGAGTTACATTGTTCACTTGTCGTAGCAGTTTTTTGTTCCATTTTCAATTGTTTCAAGTTCATTGCTTCAAAACCTTGTCAATTACGGTCGTAATCTAGTCACAACTTAATGTTTTCAATTCCAAAATGTTCGAGCTTTCAAAGTTTTCCAAATTCAAAAATGAATCAAAATGAAGCAGAACTTTAACTTAGTCTTTAATAAACCTGTCAATGTTTTTATTTATGTTCAACCATGTTCCATTTTCTGTTTGATCTCCCTTGAATACAAATGCCTGCGTAAAATGTTCCACCTGTCAGCGTCCCAACTCCCTAGCGACGTTGTCGTTGTTTCCCATAAAGAAAGGAATATTGTTTATCATGCGACTCTTGTCGCTTTCGTTTTGATTGAGATGAAAATTTTGTTTGTTATGGGGATTCACCAGAATCAACGAAATTGATAACAAAATTGCGAATGTTTTGTTTGCAAGCCACCGAAGAAATGTTTTAGTAATGACGACTAATTGGTATTCAGTCTGCAACGTGTCTGTTTCCGGAAACGCGTTCAATTCAGAACAAAAACAATCGCCCGATGGGTTCTGAATCGCAACCGTGCGCGTCAAAATAAATTTGTATAGAAACCATAATTATTTCTCTCGAAAAATCTGGCAAACTTAATAATCGCCGTCCATTTAAATAATTAATTTATGCAATTACTTTTTGTGAACCCACAAAATCGCAAATGCAATCTATTTAACTTTTGCCTTTTCCTCTCTTCTTCCAGGCGCTGACGATGTTCTCAAGTTCCAAGGGAATGACTCGGCTATTGATCATTTCCGACTGATATTAAGAGCTGGTGATAGTTTGCTGGTTGGCGGAAGGTGAGTGCTAACAAATTGATTTGCCGTTGTTCTAGTTGGCCTCAACAAAGAAAGGGTCGAATGAGCCATCAAATATTCATTGCTGGAGACAAACAAGAACCTTATTCATTCACATGACGTTTCACAACAAAACTACAATCTAGCACACGAGTGACAGTGGATCAAGTACACTTCTCTTCTCAGTTTTACGAGCATTGAGAATGGAAGCGAAAGCTTTGAGACGGAAAAAGTGTCGCTCGCCTTTTTATTGTCATTGACTTCGGGGGCGTGTCGGAGTTCGGTCAAGTTTGTGGCTTCATAATTTAGGATCTAAGTAGATTGCCAGACCAGCAGAAAAGTGTTTTTGCGGTGTTTACTGTTTCAAAATTAGATTTTGTTTTAAAATTATGTAGTTTTCGGTCGTAACAAGAGTTGAACCCTGGATTTTTCCAAGAGTGGTGTCTGGTTGCATAACTTAAAGAGATGACACGATGTTCTTACACGAATTACCAGCTTTTATGCACTTCTTCAACTGTTTGACTGTTGACATTATGCAAACTAGTGCCTGCACGCTCCATCCAACCTTTGACACACCTCACGAACCGACCCCATTGTTACCCAATGTGTATGTGAAGATTTTCCCATCACAAGTGAAAAAGAAACAATTTCCATTTCAATGTTTCCCCTCGCATCAGAAAAGGGTTTAGGATCTCTGTTATCGAATCTTTTTCGGAAACAAGAAGAAACAAGAAAAAAGCAGCCTGAGACATTTGAAATCACATTTATGTAAGGGCGACACCCAAGAAAGGGATAAAAACGGTGTTCGGCTTTTCTTTCTCCAAAAACCGATGGAGTTTAATAAAGATGGAAACATCCCTTTTGCCTCTCCATTATTTCGAAAGGAATTTTCTCTCTACAATCACTTTTTATTGTGATCATTATTTCTAGTTTACGATGTTGAACAGTAAAAGAACATTTTAAGGCCCTGCTTACGCTTGCCATGTGAGAACGGAGCGTCTTCAGTGTTGGGGATTTGTTGTCTCCGAGCCGGCCATCCTCGAATTTCTTCATCCTTATTTATGGATTTTAATTATCACCCAACTCATTTATAATGAGTGTCATTTGTCCTTACATTCCACTTGAAAGCCACAAAGTTTTATCGCCATAAACACGTCGAGAGGGCAAAGACGAGAAAATCATTCCAGCTATAACTCCAATTAAACAACGTTTACGACAACTTTACTTCTTCGCCATGGCCCCCCGATCGCTCTTCAACCCGCAGTAACGACGTAGAACGCCGGAGAACGAAATTAAAATTTCCGTTTGCCATTTCCTGTATTTAGAAATTTTGTGTTAAGGAAGGTATCAGTCCTCAGAGAAGAATTCGACTTCGATAAGGCTTGAAGCAAGTTTCGACACTGTTGAGCACGATTCTTCGTGGTGAACACACGCAGGCACTTCAAATTACTTTCAAATTGACTTCGAATCCCTACCAACTCTGGAAGACTCGAAATTACAAACGAAATCTTTCGTGAAACCATGACAAATCGCGGTGACTGACGATTGTGACATCATTCGCCCACTTACCCTTAATTCCACGACTGATTTCACTTGTCTGGGGAGCGGAATAGAAAAAGTTATAATTGCTGCTTAGGATTGCCTGCTAAATGTCATCATTCGGGGCCCAATTTATTTAATTACGCTTCGCGTTTTCCAGCGTCTATTTTCATTACTTTCCCTCCGCTTTCACTTTCCCTCTCGACGACTCCGTTCACGACTCAATTTTCCCTGTCGTTAAACTACAAATTTCTTCCATCACATTCATCAACACTCCGAGTTTCATGAAATTTACTTGTCGATTGTGCCTTATTAAAGCTTTATCGGAAGTTTAGGCACGAGAAACTATTTCGAATATTTCCCTCGCTAAGCACCCATCCTTACACATACTTTACAAGTTAAGCTTTGTATTCTGTTGGAACGAATTACCCTCAGGCGGAACCGACGGGCGAAACTTTTCCTAGTTCAATTATTGGGAAAGTGAAAGTTTTCGATTTTATAAGAAGTTTCTTGACAACTCCCCGATAACACGAGGATATGGAATTGCCGCAAGATTGGGTGCGAAAGTTATTAAGTCGATTTTGTTGCTGTGAAATTTGATTTTGTTCTTGTTTAACTCTACAATCATCTAGTTTTCACTTTAAAGCTTCTCAAGCTAGTGCTTAAAACAGCTTGAATACACATCATGGCATTCACAAATGATCAACATCGCGTCTAAATAAATCAAACTTCGCGAAACTGCGTCGCAGTTCTTCGGTTACCATCGCAATTTTATCATAATTGAATACGCGGATTACGAAGTTTCCATTTACTAACCTCGCAGCGATAGTTTCCGTCAGCTGCTTCATCGTTCGCATGACAATCAACTGGTTTCCGGGGTGACTTCACCTCAACCACGTACACAAACTCATCATTTTCAAAGTTTCAGCACGAAGTTTTCCTTAAATAATCAATTTGCGATCATTATTTCGAATTCGATTTCCCAACGCCTTCCTTCTCGCGTAGTTTTCGCATCAGACTAGTTTGGTTAACATTCGTAATCAGATTGTAAATGCATACTTCGAGCTAAAATCGATAACGAAGAGAGTGCCTTAATTTCTTGCAAAGCGCCTTAGGCTTTAAGGCTTCTCTTCTCGTTTTCCTAATCAGCTTACTTCTGTTGATTATTTGTTTCATGATTAGTAATGTGGCGTTTCGTTCAAAGACACACTATTGAACTTTGGCATTCCTTTATGTGTGTGATCCCAACCACCGCCCGCCCCTTGGAATCGGTTTTGCCGTCGAGTTGCTACATGGCGACGAGCATGCCTAACACGCTCGGAAAATGTTCTGAGTTCGTAACCAAATACGATTAATTGTTCGTGCGATGTTAAATGATATACAATTATAACATTCAATCACACATCATGAAATTCCTTTCTATCGCGATCCCCTTTTACCACCATCGCGCTTATCATTGAGTCATTTTCCCGATGCGTGAAGAGCGCTATTTACGTCGTTCCCTTTCCTTTGACAATGGAAATAACAAATTATCATTTAGAGCTTTCAAGTTCTCAACATGCAATTACACTCTGTGAATGTGAGTACGCTTCCTAATTGATGGGAAGAACATGACATAAAATCACAATTCAAAGCTTTCAAAGTGAACAAATTTGCGGATTATTCGTGGGTGAAGTTTAAAGTTGAGGAGACTTGGGAAGATTATTCGAAGTGAGTGCGGATTAACACGTGTTAAGCGTTAATTACACGATTTGATTGTTAACTAAGGTTGTTTGAAAGTAAATTTCTGCGATTTTAAAGTAAATTACTCAATTACAGAGTAAATTTGAAGTTTAGTACTGAGAAATCTGTTGAAAAAGTTTTTAAAGCTTTTGATAGTTAGTTCTAACCTAGAAATGTGAGCTTTTGGTATAAATATTTCTAAGAAACTTGGAACATTCAGCAAGACTAAGTTGAGAACTGCAGCATCTCAAGGGTCTTCAATCAACTTTAACCTCAAAAGCAGTTCTAGAGAAAGTTTAAAACCTTTTTAAAAGCTTCATTAAACAATAAACATTTCGTAGAAGAACCAAACCTTTTAAGCACACTCCAGCCACCCTTCAACCCTTTTTGTTCTGAAACTCATAAAAAGTATGTAGCATACACAGAAAACACATTCTAGTCATTCTAGTCATTTAATTAGGGTTCTTAATTGAAAGTAGGTCGACTGAACGTCGTTCCACAAAATTTGAAGATGCGACGGGATGGGAGGCGAGAGAATTTAATAACGAAAGTGTCATGAAATATTTGAGAAGAACGTTGAGCGAAGAAATTCTCGTCTTTTGAACATTGTAATTGCTCATAATAAATAGTTATTAGATGGCTTTCGTACGAAAATTTTCACACCAGCAAAAGGTAAAAAATGTGTTCTCAAAAGACACCGTGTGCTGGAAAAATTTCAACAAAGCTTTTCCGCTCCCGTTCGTAGCCGAGTAGTGTAAATGGCAATACATCATCGTGAAGCTACGTGTATTAACGAGAAACTTAATTACTCTCTACATCCACACCCCTGAAACTGAAATGATTAATTAGGGGAGAGCTTAATTGATAAGTCAGTATAGCAGGAAAATAGTTTTTTGTTGCTTACTTTTTATAATGTGACAAGATCCGAATGAACGACGATGCTTCTTCTTCATCACTCCGCATTTCTTCCGTAATTCTAGATGAGATGCGTCATTCAAGCGAAAATTATCCCTGCTAGATGTGCTATAATTCATAAATTATGTAACAAAGTTAATTGAATCAGGGTTGGCTGGGTCGGAGATTGAGGTTAAACTTATCGGGGGTGGAACAGAATCTGTTAGTCTCGAAGCGCATCAAACAAGCTTTTCTCATCAGGGTGAAGAGTTGTTGGCACAGACAATAGCAAGTTTACAAAACTGAGATTGTGTGAAGGGTTAAAATTAGCTACAGTTGCTCCAAATGCAAGTTTAATAACGTTTAATGCTTCACGGCTGGCTGAATCTCCAATGAAAGTTTTAATAATTGGTCCATTAGCTTTCAATGGTTGTCGCTTGCCCTGACTGTCGGGAGAAAACTGAAAAATTATGCTCTAAAAGTAATTAACGATCCGAGGACTGATAATTAAACTCAGAACACTCGAAACGGTTGAATGAACTGGGAACATCTCCTGCAATGCTGAAAACCTTGCTCGTTACTCCCATGTTGACTTAATCAACGAGAATCTTAAGACTCCACTCATGAATAAATCAACTAACTACGTAATCTAATATTTTATTTCAATTTCCTTTCTCCTTCCAGAAACGTTATCTACAATTTAAGCATCTTCGACTTAACAGAACAGCACAAGATACTCTGGCGTTCGTCAGAAGATGACATAAGTACGTATCAGTGTATTTTTCGACGAAAAATATGAAACTCAGACTTTCTTTCATTTCTTTTTTCTTCTCAATTGTGCAATCTTCAATAAATATCGCCGTTTTCATTGGATTCACCAGACGTAAGTTGTCAAGCGATGATCACAATTGCAATTATATTGAAAACGATTTACATAATTATGAATTTTTAATGTAATTTTTTTTTCAAACTCCTAAATACTTGAATGGACATTAGATGTGCGTCGTTAAAGGCAAGGATGAGGTATGTACAGCAACATCGTTGCATTAAACATCAACTGAAAACATAAAAGAAAGAATTAAGATTTTGTGAAAATTATTTTCCTCAATCAAATTGCAAAGAAGCAAGTTTAAACTTATTTGAACTTATCAGGTTTTATCCACAACAAGCTTTCATAGAATATTATTAAAATTATAAATACAAAATTTTATGAAACATAAATATGTTCATTACAAGCCCCTGTAGCTTCCATTTTCTTAAAATACCGCTGAAAGCTACCAGGTTCGAAAGTTATGCGATCCGGTAACTTGAATAACGATTTAAATGTGTCTAGTTGACGGAAAAGACGAAATAAGTTATGGCAGAGGCAATGCGTAGCAAGGCGTGAAACATCTATCATGTAATTTGGCATCATAATGCTAACACATGCCTGCGCCTCTCCCTTTTCCCCTTCCGTATCATTGCCGGCGTATAAGCTGCCACTGTATACGGCAAATGTTCTGTTAATGGAATTTTTCTCATTCGTTCGCTTTTTACGTCGAGTTTGCTTCGTTAGCAGGTACTATCTTGCATCGAGGCGACACATTTTATATTTAATTAAAAATCATCTCCTTTCTACCGTCTTAAACTCTCATATTTAACAGAGCAAATGAAAATGTAATGAAATTTGGTTCAAAGACTCTTTCTGCTATCTTTAACACGCTTCTTCCTATTTGTAGCTGTTTATTGATCCGAACGCTTTCTCTTTTGTCTTTGTAATTTCAGGAAGCGTGTCAAAACTACATTCGTGTGCTGACAATGACAACACCTGGCATCTTGCTTGCCTGCGGCACAAATTCTTTCCGGCCGATGTGCCACTTCTACAACATCACTGGCAACGATTACCACATAGAAAAGTCAAAGCCCGGACAGGCGTTGTGCCCGTACGGACCCCAGCACAACTCGACGTCAGTGTTTGTCGGTGAGTTAGATGAAAAATCGCTGCAAATTGTTATAAACTGAATCAAATCGACTTTAAAACTGCAGTTAAAACTTAATCTCAAGCATCGCATAAAACTTTTAATCCAGAAACTTGGAAGTTCAAGTTACTCTGAAATGTTGCTACCTCCGAAAGCCAACAGATCCATGTACGGCGCTTCAAAGATTATCATGTTTTCTTAATTTACCGCAAAGCTCGTTTGGATCGGAACGACCACGTTTTCCAATTTTTACTTCTCAATCAAAGCAAATTCTGTTTGATAAGAAAATTGCATTGTGTACACGCCGGCGGAGTGGAGAGATGTTTTTGATTAAATAATTGGTCATTGAAATGCATCTCAATTTGAACACACGAGCGACGTGCCCTGCCTTCCCGGACAAGTCAATGACATGCTGTAACCTTAACGTGACGATATGAACCTCTCAGTTGATGGATACACGTCTTCAAGCAAACCTTTTTCTCTCCAGATGTGTAATTTGAGAATTGAAAGACTCCGACAGTTTCTCTCAGAGTGAAGGCGAAAACCGCGAACGATGTACTTGAAGGGAAAAGTTCACCAAATATCATTTTACACCACCTTTTTCGGCAAATTACGCTTACGGGGAAAATTTACTAATTTGATTTTCTCTTGTTAATTAAACGTGGCAGACAGAGAGAGAAAATTCCGAGGATTTAATGATAAGGATTCTCTTCTTCTTGCCGATGGAAAAAAAAGCAAGAAGAAGAAGTTAGCAAAAAGTTAAAGAAATAAAAAGTATTTTCATCAAACATTTTAATGAACTCGTCGAAAGTGTGAGTGGCTGAGTGGGCGATGCTTTTCTCAGATTTTCTAAGCACTGAATGGCAAGAAAAGGTTTACCCGGTATCTTGACATCCGAAAAGCAGAAGAAAACGGTTTCTTCTCTGTTCTGCTACAAAAATACACATTTTAAAGGAACGACATTAGCAACAGCCATAAAGAATCAGCACAGGATGAAAGATAAGACGATGCTTTATGAAAATGATTCCAGCGACGCTTTTGGTGTTTCGAGTCTGGTGCTTGCTTTCTTATAGCTCTGGGACTCGCTCATGACATTTTGAGATGATGGAAAAAAATGTTCTCCAATCTCTCATTAATTCCAGAGCGAGCGAATCTAATTTGGTGTTAGGGGAAAAGGGGAGAAGCAGCATATGATAATAATTGAATTTATTTCTCACTTCGGTGGATTTTTTATCTAATTTAAAGTAAAGTAAAATTACTTTCAAGATGGGATGCGGATGGATTAAATGTGCAAGTGGGTCGTGTAGCGAGTTTCGTGTTGGTTTTGTAGGCAGTTCGCCAGATGGTTGTTACAGCTTGAAGTTTGACTTAAAAGGTAACTGAACTTTCAAAGGTTCGAATCCTTTAAGCCATATCTTAAATATTGTTGGTGTTTGATTTTACAATGCAGCGGACAACACAACCGTAATTGGAAAATTTCAACGGTTTTGTATGGTTTAGCAGTCTTTAGCAGCCTTTATTCCATACAAAAAATTCAAAATTTTCAAATATGGTCGTGTTGTTCGCTGCATCGATTTTACAAATCGAATTAAATTTACATTGCACAATTATGTCGAACCGAGTATCTTAAGTTCAAACTTCTTTTTTGTTGATAACACTAAATTTAGCTACCTAATGACGATAAAAATTTGTCGACCTAAGTTTGTTCGATGTTTCTATTGGGGAATAGTATTAAACCACCATGAACGTAACCACCAAGAACATAACCACCAAGAACATAACCACCAAGAACAAAACCACCAAGATTAAAAATCGGAGAAAGCGTTAAATTTTATAAAAAAACATATGGAAACTCACGCGCCCAAAATAAACAACAACAACACCATCTCTTACCAGCATGTAAATTTGGGAAATAAACGATTTTAATTTTGTCTTGGAATAAACCATGAGGGAGA
>JPYR01000232.1:35108-48415 GCA_000775305.1 Belgica antarctica
GGGTTGTGTTCATGGTGGTTTGATACTATTCTCTTCTATTGAACCTTAATATCATGGTTCAAATCCTACAAATATTAGACAGTTATTAGCATGTTTAAACTTTCAAGATTTTTACTAGTCGATTCGTTATAAAACACTACTTCTTTCCTCGAATTTAACAATCAAGATGTCGCGTCGATCGAAATTCGTTCAAAAGATCAAAACCGTTAAAATTACGCCGAAAGTGTACGCGAAGAGTACGCGCAGTGTACGTGCGAAGAGAATTTGGGCTTTTAAACGAAGAGACATAGCGTTTTGTCCTCTTTTTTAACAGTCGCCGTGTTTTTAAACGGAGTTGCAAGAAACTGACGTGGTTGTTAAATTCTAGGGAAGAAAGTAGGAATTAAACCACGACAACATCAAATAATTCTAAGTGATATTCCCGTCTCGTAAACTAAACAGCGAAAATAAATAAATAAATAAAGTTAAGTTTGTCGTCAGTTGCAGACGGCTATCTTCGAAGATTTTTCTCTTCCGCCCCGCTTTCGTCTTAACTTATGATTTATGCACAATGTTCTTCTCAAAATCCGCTCCTGAATTCAATTTATTTTTCTTGTTGCCCGAGATTATTGCTCAACACGGGATGATAATCAGTGTAAAAAACTTAAGTTCCGGTCATCTCGCAAAAACAAACATCCGTGAAGCATTCTCGCGACAAAGTTTCTTAAACCGAGTATTTATGGATCAATTGAAACTTGAAGAACATTTCGAGTTAAACTTTTTCGGTTGGCTGCTTGCTTCCCCCTTCAGCTGGCAAATTTATATAAAAAGTTATGGAATTTTATACTTGCGCTTTTTATATTCATCATATATTTTTATGCGCTGTTTGTTGTGTGAAAAATGAAACATTAAAAAGCAAGCGTATCGTCGTTTTAAAACGACGCAATACGAAAAGGAGTTTTACGCCAGTTCGAGCAGGAGATGAATGAAGAAATTGTTATCGTCCTTGCGTTAATCTTCTGCGTATTTCTGCCTTTCTGTTTGCACACGTTTATGAATTTCCAACAAGGACTTCAAATAATAAATTTTAGAGACCGGGGCGGTGTGGAATGATACTGTGGAGAAGCGGGAATCTTTTAACGACTGCAAATACACTCGGCATTTGGCAGCTTAAACAGAAAATTGCTGCAGAGTTCCACGCTTTTCTGTTGCGACATTCAAATCACAATTTGAACTGAACTTGTGCTAAGCTCCGTCAACATTATCTGGAAATAGATTTTCAGATTTGAATATTCAAACGACATTCTTCTGCTGTGGGCTGGCAGAAAGATGTCTTTGGTTAGATATTTGAATCTGAGGCGAAAAATAAGTAGAAAAGTTTGAGTTTTTTCATCTACTGCTGCTTCAATTGATGCTGTCAATAACAGAACACTCGAAATGCTTCTTCTTCTGCCATTATTTATCGAAATGTTATTTTGTTATTAAGTATGACATACAGAGGGAAGAAAAAATTATTTGACAAGGCGATCAATAAGAGCCTGAATCAAGGGCCGCCCGCAAAAAGCCGATAAAAGCGAGTCTCTTTCGTTCCAATTCCGCTTCTGAGTCAACATTTTTTGTCCTCGATTCAAGAGCTTTTCACAAAAGCGACTCTTTTGTTCATCAACAATATGAGACTTTCCATTCATGAACTGCAGAATGTTTTCTTCGTGGAACCGACAGCAGTGGATAGCAAGCAAGCGGGGAACGAAAATTCATCAACATGAAATCCATCTCTCGTTGGCAAAGTTTCTATACCTCAACTTTTTTAATGAATAATTAACAACAACATTAAAAAATGAGCTTTCTCAAAGATATTCGCTTTGTCCACCCTCACACAAATCACAAAAAAAAATTAACAAGACGAAATATGTTTTTGAGAACATATTTTCTGGCGACCGAGTCGAAGGTCGGGCGTGCTACATGCTGTTAGGTCAGGAAAATATTGAAAAATGGTGATTGGACTGCGGGTGAATTTGAATTCGAATAGGGATCATGATAATCATAAAATAACTTTGGAATTTCAACAAAACCTAAGGCTAAAATAACCTCAAAATATTCTGGGATTAACCCTTAAATTCAGAGATTCTCGAGTCCAAACAACCTCGAAATTGACTTTTAAAATTAAGAAAACACAAAGACCGTAATACATTAGATTTAGGCTTATCGGGAATCAATTTCACGTTATTGCGTTATTCATTCGGATTTTTTTTACATCCCGAAGCCATAAAATTGCTATATAACCTTCAAAACATCCCACAGACTCAAAAAATAAAATAGGCTGAATTATTAATATGTATTCGAGTGGAATTCTCCGCTTTTTGTTCCCTGGTCGTGAGTATCATATTAACCGAGAGATGCTTGAGATATCAACGTCAAGAATCCTCCTTCGGGCTTGGGGCACAGAATTTCTTTCTCCATGTCTCTCCCTTCATGATAATGATGTTGAAAAGAAAGCCAAAAAGTCGCAACACAGATATTCATAAACCTTCCCATCGCCCGCAACCTGTTTTTTATTAAATTTTGTTATTTTTCATCTCCCCGCACAGATAATGACTTGTACATCGGAACAGGTAAGATTACATGAACTCCGCTTTTCAGCGACTCGGTCTCTAATATCAATCCATTTTTTATCGGATAGATGCCGATTTCAGTGGCAACGATCCAATCATTTACCGTGAACCGCTCCAAACGGATCAGTATGACAGCTTGAGTCTGAACGGTAAGATATACACCGGCATTGCGGCAAATGACAATTGTCATAAGCCCCACAAATATGATAAAAATCTTTCTCGCTTTCAGCACCCAATTTCGTTGGATCGTTTACGTTCGGAGACTTCGTGTACTTTTTCTTCCGTGAAACAGCTGTTGAGTTTATCAACTGCGGCAAAGTATGTTCATCTGAATTATGTACTCGAGAATTAATTTTAATTAAAATCTTTTATTTCGATTTAATTCTCGTCGCGCAGGCTGTGTACAGTCGAGTGGCACGCGTCTGCAAATGGGACAAAGGTGGACCACACCGCTTCCGTAATCGATGGACAACCTTCTTGAAGTCACGACTCAACTGCTCCATTCCAGGGGAATTTCCATTTTATTTCAATGAAATACGTAAGTCCGCTGGGAGTCCCGCGATTGACAAAGTTTTGACGTTTTTAAATGTTCTGTAATCATTCTTCAGAGTCATCCAGTGATTTGGTGGAAGGAGCTTACGGCAACACAAACTCTCGGCTGATTTATGGTGTCTTTAGCACACCGAACAACGCAATTGCTGGGTCAGCCATTTGCGCCTTCTCATTGCAGGTGAGTTATTTTTCGTGCGTACTCCCTCCGGGTACGAAAACTTCTTTCCGCTCCGATTTCACTCGACTCTCGTCTCTGGCGCTTGTTGTGATGGCTTTTAAGCTTTTGCCTGGTAAAAGCAGGCAGCGGATGTCAACCATTTTGTATCACGATGAAAAATCGATAGTTTAATCTCAAATACATTATAAACAGCTTTCGTTCTTTGACATGGTTTTCTGGTTTGACGTAAAAAAGTTTTTAAAAGCATTGGATGATCGATTGATGAATCATGTCATGCTTAGTGTCAGCTTGTATTTTCGAGGTTATGTGATTGAAACTTACATAATTTTACGTCGAGAATTTCATTTTTCATAAACAAATGTTGAGTTTGTTCGTTATCCATTGAAAAAACACAGTGGTCGACGGCACTAAAGGACAAGCCCTCGAGATAAAATGAAGAAAAGCCAAATTGGGAACGCAAACAGCTTTTTTTGTTCCATTGAACATCACAAAAACATCATAACAAGAATCAGAATCTTCTTCAGTGAAAAAGGAAAATTTTATTTATCGATATTTGTTATTTTAATACATTTTCATTTTTTTCTCCCTCCGCTTTATCTTCTTGCTAACTTTCTGTGTTTCGCCATCATAAACAAAAAACTAATACAAATGAACACACAAATAGGATATTGCTGATACGTTTGAGGGCAGTTTCAAAGAACAATCGAGCATAAATTCCAATTGGATGCCAGTGAATAACGCAAAGGTAAGGAAAATAAATATTTTTTAGTTTTCTCGTGAAAGTTTTGCTTGTTTCGACTCTTCAATGCTGCAGAGAGTTTTTTCCATTATCCTGATACTGTTCTTTCAATTAATTCTGACCTCAATCCTGAAAGTCCCGCTGGGGAGAGATTTTGCCTGGTGAAAAGAAACTTTCGTTTTGATTATTTTGAGAATGCTGTTGGTTTTGTGAATGAATGAGAAAATGTTTCTCCGTCTATGTCTGGGGACAATCAAGGTTATAAATTACCTACAGCAAAGACATTGCAATAGAAAAGTTGTTGCGAAGCTTTTGTGTCTGACGTTTCAAAAGAAACATTAAGTGGAAAACGGAATTTCGTTGTGAGAAAGATTTTAAAATTTTACACAAAGAAAATTTTCAAATTTTCAAAGACTGTCAAAGGAAAATTGTAGAAAAGCTTAACTTGAGAGTTTTGAAGCGAATTTTCAATAAAAAGCTTTTTTTTAAATATTCACTTGAATCGAAACTTTATTCAAAAGCTTCTTAGAAAAGCTTAAACTGACTTGCTGCACATTATTTTGAAAGCTTTGAAATCTTTAAGAATAAAAAAATCTTCCATCTTGCTTCAAATCTCTCGAGACATTCATTCAACCATTTCAAGCTTGAACGGATGATCCCATTTTAAAATACTTTTTAAAGCCCAAACGAACCACTCCAAGTCGATATTTTTGACCCAGTTTCCATTGAAAACCTCTCTCAACTAGTGAATAACTCCACTTGCACCGAAAATAAAACTCAAAACAAATTTCAATGGCGTCTCAGTTGAAATTTGTTATCCATGTTTATTTGCTTCTAGGAAAAGTTTATTCCCCCCTTCTACGAACATTAAGTTCTTCAACATGAAAAAGTTCAAAAAGATATTTATGAGTTGAGCACAAAAGCTCTTTCTTGCTACGATTTCAATGAGCATGAAAAAAGCAGAGTGAGAGCTTTCGAGACTGCATCAAATGAAGAGGTTTACGAGCACAACTTAAAACAAAGAATTAAAGTTTCACCTTGCGATTTTGTGTTTATTTTCACTTTTTCAAAGCAAATTGAGAAAAAAGTGTTTGAAACTATAATGAAAAACTTTCATTTCCATCCTGATTTCAACTGATTTTTTTTATTTCGAGGTTCTTTGTGAACAATTTTCTTTCAAGCTGTATGAATGAACAGTGCAAAACTAGGAATTTAAAGCACTTTGAGATAAAATCAAACAACGCTTTCTATCTGGAATAATGATTATGATAATTTCTTGTGAATAAAACGAAAAAGTTTTGAGTTGGTTGAATGGGGATTGTGAATCTGTGAGTTCAGTAAATAATAAAACAAAGGAAAATAGAACTCTTACGGAGACTTTCGTCATCGAATACGTGTTAAGCATTTCGTGTTTTAAATTGTCAAAATGTTGACTTCATTGAAAAATCAAAAAGTAGAACCAAACTTTTTGTGTTCTTAGGTTGAGAAGCTTTTAAACTAAAGACTATTCAAGAATCAAGGAAAAAGTTGCCGATGATAAAAAACAACACGTGTTTATAAATGATCTAGGAAGTGGAATGAAAACGCTGGATAAGTGACTACAGTTAAAAGATAAGCAACGGAACATGAAACTCAAGAACACACTTCACAAGACTTTTTCTTTTAGAACACAAAACTGAAATTTTCACTCAGAATTATCAACAGAACTTCATATTTCGTCTGTGTTTTCCAACCGTCTCCATTCTTTATATAACACTAAACAATTTTCTTTCTACCAACTTGACTACGACAGCTTTTCCAACAGATAGTCTACAGATAGACTACAGATAGTCTAGGCTGTTGAACTTCATGAAGATGATTTTCACGTACAAATAGTTTTCTCTTATCACAGTTCTCGCAATGAACAAGAGAACCGGGGAAAAAAACATTTCCTTTCTTCTTAACAAGTATCATGAAAGGCTTTGAAAAAATTTATAAACACCATTGCAATATCGTTAGATTCTTTCATTTTCCACTGTTTTGCTTGCTTGTCTTTCTGGCAAAGTTTTTCTGCTGTGCACGGAAGATTTTCTGTTCGTCCACCTCGTTTAAGAGTGAACGAATTTTTGTGACAAGAGTAAGCAGCAGTAGCAGTAGCAGTGGTAGTTTAATTGTAGAGGCAGCAATTGACTTTATTCTCGACTCAAGTGGGGAGAACAAACGAAACGTTGCGATGCCTTGATTAAAATTTGCAGTTGGGGCTTGATTACAAGTTTTACAAAAGTTTTTATCTTTTCAAAACCTTAAAACCTCTGAAAACGTCATCGCTGCACTTACCCAGCTACAAAAGTGACATATAAATTTCATGGAAAATTTTCCGGAGCAAAAACCATTGGACTGTGCAAAACTCTCTCCTGTGAACTGAAAAAAATTAATAGAATTTTTATCTCACTTTGATAATCGCAGCATGAATGAAAAATCTTCTCTTTTGTTGAGTCTACATTAATTTGTTTACTCATCTCTTGTTATTTTGCTTCCCTCTCGAACAGATTCCCGAGCCACGACCCGGTTCATGCCACAACGACTCCCGTGCACTGCCAGAAGCCACCTTAAACTTCATTAAAACCCACTCGTTAATGGACGAGAACGTTCCGCCATACTTTGGACTTCCAATATTGACACGCGTCAGCACGCAGTAAGTAGAAAACTGTTCCGAAGTGGAAAATTTCCCAAAGCGCAATCGAAATAATCGAAAACTTTTCTTTTCTTCCCCGCTCTACATTGCCAGGTACCGATTCACACAAATTGCTGTCGATCCACAAATAAAAACGCCAGGTGGTAAAACGTACGATGTTATTTTCGTTGGTACAGGTGAGTGTTCAAAAAGAAAATCGCCGTTCAGCTAGCATAAAGCATCGTAGAATCGCTTTCGGGGATGAAATATTTTATTGTTTCTGCTGCTTCTTGAACATGAAAAGCTTTAACGTATTTTTTCATAGTTTTCCACTTGAAACTTGCGAAAGCGGGAGCACAAAAGAGAAGCTGAAGTTATTTTAAATGAAAATATCTCGCTTCAATGGCTTATGATTCGCTTTTAAACTTTTTTCAAGGATTTTTTGTGAATGTCGGACGATAAGCTTTAAAGTTTGATAGCCTTACAAAAAGATGAGTTTGGTGCTAATTGAAAAAGTTCAACGAAAAGCTTTTCAGGCATTGATTTGCTTGCAAACAAATTTAATGAGTACAAAAGTTCAGACGAATCTGTTTACATCAGTTAAAGGATTTTTCAAAAAGCTTTTATTTATGTAACTTGCATACCCCTGAAAAGCTTCCACACGTGCATCCTACACAGTTTTACCACTCAAAGTCGCTTCTATGGTGACTGAAGCTCTAAAACTTCAAAGAAATAGCCAAAATTTTCTAAACTACTGCAACTCATGCAAGTTTCCTTCAACCAAACTAAAAAGCTTTTAAAATATCCTAAAAGCTTCAATAATCAACATCTGGTCTATTCTAAAGCTCTCACTGACCCAAATGCCAAAAACTTTTGCAATTTCCAAAACGTCAACCAAAGCTTTAAATTCCACAGACAATATTGAACCAAATCTCATTTCCGCACTGGCAAATCCGCAGCATTAAAAATGCTTGAAAAAGTTTCCACTTTGATTTATCGCCTTCCCGGGAACTATCGCCCGCTCAACTTTTTCAGTTAAAACTCTGCTTAAAATTTGTGGTGCCGAAGCTGTGTTTGAATAACCATCACATTCACCCCGTCTCAAAATTAAAAACTAATTAAAATCATTTTTATTACCAATTAAACTTTTAACATAAGCAAGCACCGAGAGCTCTCAAAATGCTTAAACATGCGAGGATGAAAACAATCATTAAGTAAACAAAATTGGTTGCGAAAAGTTTGTCATAAAAACTCGTTTTCTGCCTTCTCTCGTTTTTTGCCATCCCATGCCGTTCACACACAGCCATCATCTCGAAACTTTGCCGTAATACCGCATGTAGCATATTAGACGAAACACATGTGCTGGGTGTTTAAATAAACTTTACCATTTATATGGAACATTCAAGCATAAATCATATTCAAGAGCCTTTTGATGGTTAAGCACTTTGATGTTGCCATAAACACACTAGCCGCTCTTGTTCATGCTTGATCCATTGGCTTAACTGCACGTATTTCACTTCCAACCCAGCCACGGCTGTTTCAGTTCATGGTGGAGACTGCTTTGAGTCAAAGCTTTCTCGTCGCTGATTCGTTATCGATAGCACCTCACCGTGCTGACCCACATTTTCGCGTTGCTTCCTTTGACATTCAAAACCAGCCGCAAAAAACGCTTTGACTGCCAATTTCAGTGATTTTTTTTTGCATTTCAAAGCAGAGCCCTAATATAATTGGATTTTTAGCTTAATATGCACGGTTAAAAGAACACAAAGCCTCGCATTGCGTGTTTTAAATCTGAAAGGGGTTGAATAAGCATAATTGGAATACCTTATGCGTCAATCGCAATGCATCATATCATCACTTTTCGGATTCATTTTTCAAACTCTTTTCATCGCGAGTGAAAAATGAATTCTCTCGAGATGAGTGAAGGAAAGGTGGAGCAGGTCGGATTTCAGCTTTTTCCGCAGAAATTTCTTTTTAATCCGCCTGGAAGGTATTTTTTGAAGCATTGAAAATATTTTTCGCAGACATTTCTGTGCTTTTCAAGGTGAATCTGAGCTGGCTACGTCGCTCGACATTTTATTTTTTCAGTTCAATTAAAACCGGATAACTTGAGCGAAATATAATAACTTTGAGGTTAAGCAGTTGCCCCAAATTCGAATCTCAATTTACATTCAGTCTGACACTACGAGAAGGGAACTCGCAGCGCAACTTTACGAGAGTTTCGCGCTCCCCGAACGATTCCTTTTGAAAATTATGAAATAGCAGCTCAGAGATGCTTTGGGAAAACTTTCTCGCCAAATAGTTTTATCTCGTTCCAATTGAAGTTCGTTATTCCCCGAAACTCGCTTTGCACGATTATTCGAGAGTTTCACCAGCTTTTGGCGAAATAAAAATGGAATTTTTAATTTAAACTCCGTCGTTTGCAACGTTCAAGTGTTTCAAAATTTCACAACTCAATTTCCATTCAACGATTTTTTTTATGTTCTTGTGGAAAGTTTTCAATATATTGCTGGGAAAATTTCCTTTTCACACCCCGTGCCATTTTCATCGCCGTCTCCGGCACATCACAACATCAAAATGTGTTGTCGGAGAAGAGAAAAATCTAATATGATTCAATATGTTGACTTTTTGATTGTCATTTTTGCTTGAATTTCCATCTTTTTGCTACGATTTCCTTCATCCATTTCTTTTCTCTTTTTTGCAGATCATGGGAAAGTACTGAAAACAATAAATGCCGCATCAGCAGATGACTCCAGCAAAGTGTCATCCGTGGTTATTGAAGAGCTGGATGTGCTGGCCAAGCCAGAGCCCATTAGGAATCTTAAAATTACCCGCTCTATACAATATGGTGAGTTTGATGTATTATTATTTTTGCTGGGCGAGAAAATTGCTTCGATCCATGTCAAAAATTCGCTACCAAGAAATTCGCTTTACTCCTTCCAACGACCCGCAAAATCATTTTATCGCTTCTCACATCAAATGTCGTGAAGGAGACGGAAAAGTTTTCCTTTCTTTTTGCTCGTCTGTCACAAGAAAACTTTAAACTTGACTTTTTATCCCTTATCTGAATCACATGCGATGGGAACAGTAACATTTGCAACAACTTAAAGTCTTAAAAGCGAACGGCATCGGAAAACTCTCAATTTTTATCATGCCACGCTTTACCCCCATCGGACATTATCATTGAGTCAAACGGTCACAACGTGTGAAATGAAGCTGAAAAAGGAAAACATTTCCTTTATTTCTCAAACATGACGTCATCAATTTCCTTCTTTTGTTCTCTCGTACAATGCCAACAGAAATAACGGGAGTGGGAAGCATGAAAACTTTTCCAACTTCTTTTCTTCGTCTTTATTCTTTTCCGCATTTCAGAAAAATGTCGTTTTCTTGCCTCCTTTCTGCTTGTATCATCTTCGAAAAGAATGAAGACGAAGAAAAAGAAAAGAAAAATGACTGGAATAAAGCAGGGATGACTAACAATTAGACTCTTATTTGATGCATTTGAAAAGTCATTGAACTTTCAAGTGTTTTTGAGCTTTTGCTAAGTTTTAGCGTAGCCTTGCACCCCTTGAAAGAATTAACTTGAAGCTTCATACCCCTAGAGATCCATTAACCTTAGTTTAAGTTTTAAACCCCTAAAAGCTTATGACAGAAGCTTTGAGGATTGTTCTGATCTATCAAGCTTTCAAGGTTGTCAACCTTTTGTGTTGAATTATGTCAAGCTCAACGCCATTTCAAACTGCAAATCTACAAAAGCTAACAACTCTATCTTCTCAGTCTAACTAAAAGTCATGCCTGTCAAACAGAATGAAAGATGCACACAGCACTGAAGAAAGTATACGGAGTAGTCAGCACTAAGAATACATAATTTCTAATTTAATTTGAATTGCTACGAGTCTTTCTTTCTTGCGCTCATTTAGTTTTCTTTTCGCTTCTTGTTCTGAACGTTCAAGTCAAGATGGAAAAAAAATCCTACATAAAAAACGAAAAACTTTTTCATCAAGATACAAAAAGAGGTATTTGAAGTTTTCCAACTTTTCTCTCTCCTTGATTCGTTCGTTTGTACACAAGCAGTGCAAAGAATTTCTTCTGCTATCGTGTCTCCCCTCTAATTGATGATGAAACACAATCTTTTGTTCAAGCAATTGAATACGCAAAAGTGCGACAGGCGTAAGCTCGTGAATGCCAAATTAAGTCATAAAAGCAGCGCCAAGTAAATTCCAGTATCGGCGAAACACGCGCGGTGATCTAATCCGATGGGAAGGGAAACTGTTTGCAAAAATTGCTGATACAGCCATTCGAGAGTTCATTTCCAATCTTCTGCTTGAAAGAAAATAAAGAAATCAAGTTAAACCAGAAAATATTAATTTTCAAAGTTTGGAAGCTTTTTCTTCATCTTCAAAAGTTTTTCTCTCGGAAAAGCTTTCAGAGCGACGATAAAAAGAAAATCGCTTTCAATTTTATGTTTTACGCAATCCTCTGAGGTATTTTTGGAGGAAATCTAATTTCGAGGAGTATTCGATAAATTAAGATTATACTCGGAACGACTCAGGTCTGTGCAGAATACTTTCTCGCCACGAAAGAAACTCTCGCCGTGAAACTTAATTAAAATGTTTTGCAAAACGTCAAATACTTTCGGCTTCAAGTAATTGAATTACAAAGAGAAAATCATTTTCGCCTACACAATTTGTTTAATGAAAAAATTCCACGGCAGTTCTCAAAGTTTTCCTTTTGATGCTAAGAAAAGTAAAATTTGGCTGTAGCACTCACTTAACATGGAACAACCTTTAATAATTAAGACGAAGAATCAACATCGTCGAATTAATTCTAAACTATACTCAAAACAGAACAAGCTAAAAGTTCAGTCTTCACGTTTAGCGGAAAATTCAGCTTCGTCTCTGTCTCCCATCTCATTAAAATTACACAAAACTTCACTTCTGCTGCAGGTACATCAGAGCAGAAAAGCAAAGTTTTAATGAATCTTTCATTATCTTGAAAACTTTATAATAAGCCAAGTTTGAGATTGACATGCTGGTAACCGAATTGGGATAAAGCAAGATTGATAAAAGGCAGATGTAGTCATGTTGAATGATGATGAATAATTAACAAGATGGAATTTGAGGTTATAAATCTTTAAATAAACACTTTCTGTTTATTATGAAATTGTGGCTTTACGCTAGTTTTTATTAGACATCTTTGTTGAATAAGTTTTGGACGTTTTGATTCATCAGCAAGTCAACAAACTTGTTAACTTTCATAATAATCAAGAAAAAGCTTCTAGAAGAGGCTATTATCCGTCAAAAGTAAGGTTATTTTATTGAAAGCAATGTTTTGTAATAATTAGTTCATTAAGTAATTGTAAGCGATGTTACTTGGCCAAAAGCAAGGTTGAGTAATCAAAAGTGAGGTTATGTTCAAAAAAAAACCTTCCTCAACATCAAAGCTACCTCCAATCAACGGGTGTTCACGCTAGTTCAAGCATAACTCATGATTTGCTGCCTTAATGAAACTAACAAACACATTTGATGGCACGAAAGTGAAAAAGATTGATTATTTGTCGGTTTCTCTCTTCCCCCTTTTTAGTTGAGCGAGTAATCTAATACAATTCACATGCTACATGGTCAGTTTGTTTCGCATTTCAGCATTTTCAGAAAATTCATTAAACCATCCCACATTAATTCTGAGTTCGAAGAGAATTGATTGAGGTCAATGGAAAGGATTTATCTGCTTTCTGTTAGTTGAGAAAGGGATTAGGGATTATTTCAATCCTTTTATCTCTGCGCAATGTTTTCTTTCTAATAGATTAAAAAAAGCTTTAAATTAGAATTTGAATAAAATATCAAAGCTTCAGCGATGAGCTTTGGTTGAACAACAACTCCCGCAGCACATTTCAACCGCCTTCGTTAATATTAATTTTTTCCTTTTCTCTGATATATATCAGCACAAAGTTTATGCTTCTATCAATTTGTCTTTAATATTTATGACCGTAATTTGATATTTTCATAAACAATTATTTTAGCTTTAAGTAAACTTCACCGAAGCAGCTTTCAGGCTCCAGTTTCTCCTTCAAATATTCCTTCACTTGATAATCGTTCGTTATTCTCAAGCGGAACATACTGTGAACCACAAATGACTTTCAAATTCTCGGAAATCCTCCAGAGAACGAAAAACAAAAAAAAGATGTTTTACGAAGATAGAAACAAAACTCCTGACATTGACTTGTGGCTTATTTATTTTTCAAATGCATCTGGCGAAGAAAATTTATATTGTTTCATTCGAAGACGGCAGGCAGTAAATAAGGGTTGAGCGAAAGATTTGTGAGTGTTTGCGAGAAGCTCAACCAAGTACATCAAATGTGTATTAAAATGTTTCGCTTGGGAACACCAGCAGCTGGCATGGAAAGCTGTGTCTGATGTGATGTTCACGAAATATTGAGAAGCATGTTTGGCTTTCAGCTTTTTCCCCGAAAACTAGCTTTTCGTGGGGGAAGATAACGAACGAAATCGAGTTCATTCGAAACTCTTCTCATGACTGTTCTCGTGCTGAAACACATAAAACTGCTTTCAAAAAAGCTCAAGGTAAATTGATGCTCAC
>JPYR01000232.1:50599-62649 GCA_000775305.1 Belgica antarctica
GACGGTGCCACAAAGACGAGGATGACAATCTCCCTTACCCAGACACTGAGTACGAGTACTTTGAACAGCGATCCAACATCAATCGGTGAGTGTTTGACGGTCAATCAGGCCCGTACTGTTGAAAACACTTGAATGGAACACGAGTTCGATAAAAAAAAATGTACAGATTTGCTACCCACACGAAGTTCAACTTGAAAATCTATTGAATTCGACGATTCTCAAAGTCCATTGACCTGAGATGACTGACTTCCAAGAATTCCCAATCCGCTACAAGTTGTTTCGTAATGTGTGGTCGACTCGGAGTTTGTTAATTAACCGACGACATTTTCTCGCCCCAAATTAGCCTGCAAACCGAACCGAAGTTGCTACCGCAAGTTGAAGAGGTTACTTACGCCGAGCCGGTGCTCTTGCCACAACCCCCGAATCCCAACAAAATGCATCAACCGCCGATGGGGTCGCCGAAAAGCACTCTGCGAAAGCCCATGATGGGCCACCACCACGGCGGTGTCAATTCCGAAACCTTATTCCAAGTAAGATCAACTTTTTTGCGCAAGTTTTAATGGAATTTTGAGGGAATTCATAAGCTCGAGGGGATATTTTGCTGTAGTTTAAGCACAACTAACGACCCATTACACCTTTCAGTTCCAGCCAGATGGCTACAATCCTCCACGCGACGGCTTCCGAGGTCGCGACAACTTCGGCACATTGCGTTCACACCAAGGCAACGAGAACTATCGACGCGATGGATTCTCAACAACAAGAAGCGTCAAAAAGGTTTATCTCTGAGACGGGAATGGGGCGGCTGATAATCAAAACATGAATCAAACCAATAATTTATCGAATAACTTAAATAATCACCATCACAGCAACAATCAACAGCATAGCGTAAGGAACCAGTATCCGTACAGCATAAACTGTGCCTAATATGTCTGATTTTTGAAACAGATGAATATTATAAGCAGCAATAGCGATAAAAGCAATAACTTGAACTCGCATCACCGAAGCCATCATCACCACAGCAACAGCAGTAGCTCACATGGCACAAATCGAATGCAAAGGCCGCCCCGACAACACATTCACCATCGTTCTGATAGTCCACAAAACTCTTCCGGCTCCGGCTCGAGCCCGGCGTTATCAAACAGTAGCTCTAGTCCAGCACCGCCAAGCTCGCCAAGTCCGCAAGAGTCGCCAAAGAACTGTAGCTACATCTATCGAGATTGATTACAGTTCAACACCACGCCGCCATCTTTAATGAACATAACCTCAAAAGCCGTTGCTGCCAACACCGCCGCTACCGGCCTGTCAACGTCACACGCCAAGTCTTCTTCGATGTCGCACAAGTCTTCGTCGATTTCGCCGTCGAAAAGCAAAGCGATGGCCAACACATTGCAGCCAAAGAAGTCAACGTCTTCGCCGCTAAGCAAGATAAAGTTCCATTCCATCAGCAAGCGTCGCTTCAGCGGTCAAAAGTTAGTAAACATGAACGAGAAGTTTCAGTTGATCAATAAGAAGCACGGAACTTCGTCGTCGTCCTTCATAGGCAGCGGTGACGACTACGACTATATCAATTACGGGACCGGAGATAAGTCGAGTGGTAGCGGCAGGAAGACGACTTCGCTGAAGAAGTACTTTATGAAGTTTGCTGGTGACAAAACCAGCGACTCCAATGGCCTTGAAGCTAAAAATCTCTTTCACCTTAAGCGCCATCATCATTATCGTTCGCAAGCTGCTGGCAGAGCGTCGACAAGCGATGAAAATGATTTTGATGTTTTAAATTTTTAGTTTTCGCGTCACCTTGAATGAGAAAAAAGTTCGGCAAATGTGAAATTGAGAAATGGATTTTGGCAAAAGCTTTTTACACCCGCTGTAAGATTCGTCGCTGGAGAAAACATAAACAAAAGAGAGAGACAGAAATAATCCTGGAGATTAAAGCTTTAGCGACGAAACTTTTGCACAAAACCATTTCGATGGATCGCTAGTGAAAAAAAAATGGCGCGCGGATTTCGGTTTTAATTAAAATCGGCTTCGTCTTGTGGGCGTTTTGGACATGAAAAATATAAAGATAAGAAAACTTTTCCAAGCTTTTTTGCTATTTTCCGCTCTTTTAGCATCTCTACTTCATAATCTCATAGACTTGTGTAAAATATGATATTTGAAATGCGTAAAAAATATTGTTACTAGTTTTTCCTTTTTAGTTCTTGCGAGAAAGAAACCTTTAGAGATTTGATGACAAATTATATATTTATTATACTGTTTGGTGGGGATTGTACGCTGATGACGTCACCGGTAAAATCACTGGTTGTGCATTAAAGTTGCAAATTGTAGCCCTCGAAGCAGGGCGTTCGCCAGAAAGCCGGGTTTGAACCCAGAAAATGTCTTAAAGTAACGTGACGTCATCGCTTGACCTCCCCACCAGTAAAAATGAAAGAAAATTGACAAAAAACAATTCAAAATTTACAAAGAAAAAGTTTTTTCTTTGAGTAGAAAAAGTTCTTAGAAGTACGAAGTAAGACATAAGACAAATGAAATAAACTTTAGTGATTTGTATAGTTTCAACAGACTTAGCACTAGCTGCAGCTAGATCGGGAAATTAAAGTTTACTTTACTACCCTCGAACAAGAATCTCATGTAGAAAAATATGAATCTGAGTTAATTCTTCATGAGGCTGCAATGGATGACAATTCATTCGATATAATACAAAAGGGAAGTTGAAGATTATAGCAAAATTTGTTGAAACACGTAAGAAAATGTTGCATTTAAAGAAACAAATCACGAATCTCATAAATTCATTCGAAAGATCCTTTTTATTGTTATGTAAGTTTTGATGATACCAAAGAATTTCTTTTTATACGCATTTATTTTTATGATCTTAGTTTTGTACATAGTGTAAGATTTATGATTGAATATCATGATTTTCAGACTGATGAATGTGTCCCCCCAGTTGAGTTCAGTTTTTCGCTCCTATTTTACCACATCCAAGTAAAAAGCTCCTTGAGGCGTTTGTATATAGTATCGCATAAGGCTTATTTAAGGGTTTAGTATGATTTCTAATCAATCAGTGAGAACGAGGATAGAGGGATGAAACGAGAGATAAAAATATTAGCAATAAAGTCAACACATTTTGCATTAATCAATCAAAGTTGGAGCAGACGAGAGAAGCGAAAAGTGAATAAAAAACTCGTAATATACAAAAACAAGGGAATAAACTCTATTTAATGAAAAAAAAAGCTACAAAACTAATTCAACAAGAAAACTCTAAACTAAATTTACACTCTCACTCACTTTATAAACATAAATTGAAAGTTAAAGTAATTTTTAAACAAAAAGAAAACTATTTAAAGACTTTTTCAATAACTTTCATTAACTTTTGCGCTTTTTTCTAATAAATTTTATTGATTCACAACAAGTTGAAACTAAGTTACGTCGTGAGCAAGCATGGATCAGTTTGTTAGTCATTTCAAACTTGGTTGACATACATCATGCTGTCCTGTGGAACACAAAGTGGTTGGGAAAAGGTTGTTAAGTTGGTTTTGATTGTTTTTATCATTAAAATGGTTTACCATTGGTCAAATGTCTAAAAACTGCTTGATTTTTATTTCCCAAAACACTTTGTGAGCTTCTGGATTCAAACTCTCTAATCTGTAATTACCACGACGTTGTTGAGTTGCAATATTTTCGCGTTACTTTATCAAAAACTATGAATACGTACAAGAAAGTTCTCCTTAAGTATGAATAAAGAGAGAGTTAAGCTAATCATTTTCCGCTTAGGAAGAAGGAAAATCTTTAATTTCTGCTAAAATATCAGGTAATTTTGAATATCATAAAAATATTTGCAATCAAGATTCTTTGAATATATGAAAATTGAAACTTTTTCATTTTCCAATCTACTCGATAGACAGTCGCTACGATGATTGAATGAAGAGACTGTACGAGACAGAAGAATCATGAACATAAACAATTATTAATTATGATTATTAAGGATATATTAAAAGTGCTTCTTAAAAAATATGAAAATACATCAAAGAGATTTTTCGTCATCCGAAAGTTGTGTGTAGGAGTGCCAGTGCAATCTAATTATCTGGTTGCGCAGCAGACACAAATGAGTTATTTATTCGCTTCAAAATATACTAATGAAAAGTTTTTAACAAAGAATGAAAACAATGAAGAAGATCCATGAAAAAAAAACTTGAAGAAAACCAGTAGTGATGTAGAGTAGAAACAAATTTAAGCAAAACAAATGAAAATTCACTTATCATAGCTCGATTTTGTAAGAAAAACAGAAAATATGACAAGATATTCAATAAACATTCGTTTGACTCAATTTTTCGCCAAATTGTTTCGTCTTTTTGTTGTGATCGTCGTGAAGCTTGCAGAAAGTTCTCGGAACATTGAGAATTCAAGAGTTTTCTTGAGAAACCGGGTTACGGATGTCGCATTCCATTATCAACGAAACTTGAAGTTGAAAAAGTGTTTTCGGGTGGAGCTTAGGGACTCCCAACGGGCTTTTCAAGGCACGATGACAGTTAAGATTGGTTGTGACCGGAAAAAAATCCAACTCAGTCTGCTTAAAACGAAGGTTTGACATCTGTTTGGCCTTAAGCTGTCAGAAATTTGTTGACGCCATTTAGGAACGGCACCAAAGGTCACTCCTGAAAGCGTCGTTGGGACGTTTTGGACGAGAAATTCTGCAAGCGTTCATGTTCATCAAATCAGTTCGGTTATACGTAAAAAGAAGATTTCATTTCGATCTGCTCAAACAAAGCCAACTTTACTGCAAAGTGTTTAGAAAAAATCGATTAACTTGCGTTGATTTACCATCATCAAGACATGAAAATATCATCAAAGGATAAACTCATCAAACTCATAGTGAATTTCATAGTTCTCTTCTTCCGACTAATAAACCATTAAAGAAAATTATTGAAAAACAAGAAAAAACTTAAACTAGTGATAAAACATAAGTCAAAAGGAAAATTAATTACTTTTTTACCAAAATAGATTTAGTCAGCATGCAAAGTGAAAAAAGAAGAAGCTCTCACGTACACATCAACTTGTAAGACGTTTTGGAGAAAGAAATAAAATAGATGAAAAGCGAAAAGTTTGCAAGCACGGCAAGCGGAGGGTAGAAAAATTAAAAAACCAATTTTGCCAATGGTTGAAGGAGCAACATCCATCATCTTTCAATGAATTTTTAAAGCTATTGAAGGTAGCTCATCACTTTTTATCACATAAAAGCTCGAAAACACTTTTCTCCTTTTCATTCTTTCTTTTCACATCATAAATAAAGCGAAAGAAGGAGAGAAACCTTATCATAAGACGCTTCTTTTTATTTTTTCATCGTCTTTGGAGCGATAGCGAGCGATATCGATAAACATTCAACCCCTCTCGCACAGTCTTCGAAAGCTGTACACACAATCAAGTCAATTTTATTTTAATTTTTATTCTTCTTTGACGGGGCTGGAGTGTAAGGAAGGTGTCTCGACAGCTGAAAGTCACTCGAAGGTGATTTCGTCACGGCTGCAGTCAATCAACCTAACCTTAGCTAACCTAACCTGCTGTTTAGCAAGAATTTCTGAGGAAGAAGCTAGGAAGAAGCTTGTCGTGAAGTTAATATAAATAACCTCAAAACAGTAAAAATGTTATCAACTTAGGCTATGAACTTGGACTCAACCAAAAACATCTTTCAAAGGCTATTTTGAGCTGAAATCACAGTTTTAAAGATAAAACTATAAACAAAATGACCTAAACCAGCTTTTGAGGCCTTTTCCAAGCTCAAACATGAAATTTGAAGTTATGACTCTGACCGACGTAACCTAAAAACACCTTCCAAAGCTTGTCAAGACTTTCAAACAACACTGACAGACAACCCTGTTTTGAATTTTAAATGTCGTACGGGGAGTCGATGAGTCACGATACCATCACGCTTCTTTTGCGACATTCACTTTTTCCATTCTGAATCGTAAATTAGATAACGCGGGAGTGAGAACGAATATTAGTATGAAACTCACGACCCTTTTTGCACGCCAAAAGAAGAAGAAAGATACAGAACATCATTGACGGTAATGTTCGGAGATAAGAACTTCGAGGCGAAAAACACGACATTGCGAGCGCGCAAAGAGGTTTAGTAAGCGAAGCAACATTTTAATTAATGGTACTTTGATGAGAGATAAATTGAAATTTCTAATAGGAAATTTCCATGATTTAAGAACAGGACGAGAAGTTCAAAACAACTCCATGTTTGCTTTGCTTCGCAGCGGAAAAAAATCTCGTTCAGTTTAAGATACTTTTCGATGAGAAATTGAAAGTTTCAATCCGTGGAGACAACAAACTAGAAAAAGCGAAAATTTCCGTAAGAAAAGACTGAAGAAAAACAATTTCGAAGACTTATTTTTCCTCCACCCCCACTCGGAGCACAAGTTGAACGTTGTTTCTTCTTTTCTCATCAGAAGAAATTAATTTCAAAGTCAAACCGGATGAAAAAGCTTTTCCACTAAAACCAAGTCTCAATTTGCACTTCAAATTCCGTAGGGACGTTTTTGACCTTGTGTTGTTGAAATTTGAAATTTTGTGACATTTCTGTGGTCCCAAAAAGCTTTTATGAGTTAAGATGGAAGCCAACACTTGAGTGGCTGGGTAGGAAAAGTTGCTTGACGATGAAACCTGATGAAACAAAAGAAAACTTTGTTCACTCCGGTCAAATCACGTTTTCCAGCATGTGAAAAAGCTACGTAACTCTTCGGTATCTAAAATTATACGCAGTTCCATTTGATTGCAACAAGTTTATTTGCATTACAAAACAAGCGCATACAAAACTGTGATAAATATAAAAAGAAGTTTGATGTTACGACAGCTTAAACCTCCGACCCGATGTTGAAACCTTTTGAACCTTTTTTGACATTACATGCTGGAAAAATTATAAATTCATGACGGTTTTAATACACTCAAATATCGAAAGTTAGGGATAAAAGCTTTTTCATCCATTTACACTCGAAATTATAATTTTTAATGTTTATCGAGTGCAAATTACGAGACGATAAAAAAAGGTTCCTTTGAAACACGCTGAAACAACAAAACGAGTTCGTCCGACTTTTAACCTTTGACGAGGGCACTTTGAAATTCACGTCACGCTGAAAATTGACTTGATTTGATTGAAAAGTTCATTAACACTAGAAAAAAGCTTATAAAAAGTTAAAAATGTCTCTGTTCTATCTTGCATGTTACGTTCTAGTTGTACAATCCCTAGAAATTTGGTTCTTCTTTCGCTGAAACGGTTAAGGTTGTTGATTTGACAAGACGCTGAATTTAACTTTAATTTGTGTAGACTCTGTAAACAGTCAGTATCCGGAGCGTTTCACGAACCCAACAAGTTTCCATTGTCTTGAAACACGACTTTTAGAGCTGACACCTCTGAAGCATTGCGAGAAAAGTGAAAAAAAATATTTAAACAAAATGAAAAGTTATGATCTTAGACCATAATTAAATGAAAACCCAAGAATTCCATCTTTTAAACAAAAAAAAACACACAAGTATTTAGCCGTAAGAAAGTTTTATTAAAAAAGGAGCGAAAAAACCTAAAACGAGACATAAATCATGATGAACATGAATGAACAGTCCGATGAAAGAAACTGTAACAAAAATGATGACAATTGATGAAATATTTAAAAAAATAATTAAATTTTTTGATTAGAAATAAAAGAAACAAAAACAATTAAAAACCTTTGGTTTTTCAACTTCGATAAAACTTTTTTGCAGGAACCTTTGACACTTTGTTTAAATTCCAGTCGCCAACACTCCGTAAAATTTCGGCCAAAAAAAGTCAACAAAATTCTCGTTTAAATTGAACCTCCAAATTGTTTTCAACATCTTTAAGTGATTAACATGGCAACATCAACCGAAGACCAGAAGTGTGAGTTGAAGAAACCGACGCAGGCAGTGAAAAACGACACCTGACAACTTTTTCTTTCCCTTTTTACACATAAATCAGCGGAAAATCTTGAAGTCGACGAAACGAAAATCGAAGCCCAAGAATCGATAACAACCAGCGGCAAATCACTGCTGGAAGAAAGTGGCTTAAAAGTCATTAAGAAAATTGGAAGCGGAAGCTACTCCAAAGTAAAGGTAATGTCGCCACTCAGCATACTTCGGTTTTCGCTCGGCAAATTGAATTTACGCGAGTTTTTGTTGAAAACAAAATAACAACGTGCCTACGAATCCTTTCAAACGTGACATTTTTCGCAGCTGGCGTTCTCTGAATCTCACAAATCGATGGTTGCAGTCAAAGTCGTGTCGAAGTACCACGTTCCCGACGAGTTCCTTCGCAAGTTTCTCTACAGCGAGATCAAAGTGGTGAAATTCTTGAAACATGAAAACATCATCAAATACTACCAGAGCATGGAATCGTCGCACAGGTACACTTCCCTATCTACAATCCAGGTCAATTAGCACTGTCGTCAAACAATCCACTCCCTTTAGACTTTATGTCATCATGCAGTACGCGGAGAACGGATCAGTTTTGGATTTGATTCACAAGGAAAAGCGATTGAGCGAAGCCCGTTCGTGCCAGTTGTTTCGGCAAATTCTCGATGGTATCGAGTACTGCCATTCTCAAGGTGTCTGCCACCGTGACATAAAATGCGAGAACATTCTACTAGATCAAAACTTCACCATTAAGCTTATTGACTTTGGGTTTGCAAAGTGCTACAAGCCGACATCGAAATCAGCCGGACAGGAGAAGCTTGAGGCTGCTATCGGAGCACCCGCAGCATCGCAGACCAGCAACAAATCTTCGAGTTCTAGGAAGAAAGAAAAAGATTCAAAGTTCTCAGAAACATACTGCGGTTCCTATGCGTACGCCAGCCCCGAAATTTTGCGTGGAATTCCTTACGACCCGTTCTTATCTGACGTGTGGGCGATGGGAGTCGTGTTATACGCAATGATTTTCGGTCGCTTGCCTTTCGACGATCGTGACGCTGGCAAATTAATCAAAGTAACTTGGAAATCTCAGAAAAAACACCGAACGGAAAATGATTTTCTTCTTCGTTATTTCACAGCAAGTGCAGCAGCCGGTTGCTTTCCCAACCTCAGTCGAAGCTTCGGACAACTGCAAAGCTTGTGTTCGAATGATTCTGTCACCACTGAAGACCCGCTACACCATCGCCAGCCTAAAGAACGATTTGTGGATCAACACTGCCCATTTGGATCACTCGCAGTCGACGCCAGTCCCAGCTCGAAAAATGTCAACACGCTAAAAGTTTTTCGTCGGAACAAAGAACTTCCAAGGTCATAAAATGTTTTCCAACTTTTTCGGAAGGGAAGAAGTGCTTAAGGCACTTCATTATCCATTAACTTTTTGAGCAAACATGCTTACAATAAATTTATGGCCAGAAAAACTATCGAAAATCTTTTTTGCTTCCTATTTTGGGTCATTGAGGCTCCACTGGTGTACGGACATGTTGTTTGTGATCAAAGCCATCTTGGAGAAGACGGGAAAATTGGGTTCAAATTTTGGTGACATTTTTTAAGCTTTCGCAAAAGCTTTGAGAGCTTTCAAAGCTTAAAAATTAAATGCCTTAGAAAAAGCACTCAAACGTCCATGCTCGGACATAACGGCCTTGATTTATCTGTTGTTGGTGAATATTTAACTAATGAGCGGGTGAAAACTAAAAGACCTTCTGAACCATGTGAAGCGCAATAACCCCCGATGTCACATATTTTCACCATAAATCACTTTTTTAATTGCGCCACACACGCAAGCGAAAGCTTTCCGCAAGCAATCCCGACCCGAAAGATTATTAGGCGAATTTCTGCTCGAATAACTCACGATAAACGCTTCCCGAAGAAGATTTCCAGTCTAATGCTCGCTGCGTTCAATCAATCACGTGACATGTGAAATAGATTCTCATCTCTGCTTTAAAGCAACAATCCGTTGAACAAGACGAGAGATTTACACATATTATTCGTGTTAATGCTTGAGTTTCCACATCGCTGATAAATGCGGGAAAAGGTTTGAATCGTGAATTGTCTGCGATTTTGTTTCTCGTCAAACGGCACTTTGGGAACAATCCAGACCGGTTCCATTCAATCACCTTGGATTTAAACATTCTGAAGCGCAGTTTGAAACTTGATTCACGAGTAAGTTTGCTTTGAAGAATTTGGAGGTGAAAAATGCGTGCCACTCCATTTCAACATCGCTCCCAGCGAGCTCCACAGAAATGTCAATCCTTAAAGCTCCTATTTAGCATTTTGCAAATGTTTTGTCTGCGAAAACGAAAAACAATTCCTAGACTTCTTGAAAAGGTTGACGTACTTGACTGCCACAGCTCCTTTCAATAGCAAAATTTCCGCGAACTTGCGTTCATAAATCTAATTTGAAGTGAAGCCTCATTCCTTTATTTACTTTTCAGTTGCGTTGCAGTTGTTAGAAAAATCAATATCACGCTCAATTTTCCTTCACACGCGATGAAATTTATGCTAACGTGGCTGCTGATTATCCATCAATTCAAAGTTCTCGCTTTCATAGAAAATTGTCGGCATTTTTCACGACTCAACGACAATTTGTTTTCGGCTTTATTCTAAACTTATATTTGTTGGCTTTTAGAATTTTCAAAGAGTTCTTGCAGGCGAAACCGTATGTTGATACCAAAATGACACTTCAAATCTGCTTCAAAGTCACCAAACCCGATGTGAAAGTGTTGGAGTGTCGCTTTCAAATTTTCAATTAAATAAAATTGATCTCTATCGGTGTTACTTTCTATTAAAAATGTTGCCTTGCGTGAAAAAATTGTAGTTTAAAAAATGTCAATCAATATCGCCTTTAAATTTTCATGGTCGTCATTTCCTATCAACGAATACCTTACTAAAGAAATTCATTGAAGAACGGTAGTAAATCTTAAATTCTTTGGAAATTCTAGAAAGAGCAGCGCCTCTCAAAGTTATCAAAAATGTTTGAGTAGAGCTGTTCCTTCAATAAACATAGTTAACGTGATCAAAAACTATTAAACCAGTTTTTAAATATACTGTACAATGAGAATTACTTGTTGCTATGTAAAGTCTATTAATCACAGTGATTAGGGATATTCATCAACACTGTGTTTAAACTTTATAATCAAAAATCAGTTGAAATACATGTTTATCACCTTAGCCTTCAAAAATAGCAGTGAGCCAATCGGTTGGAGGATATCACCGCAGCTCTCGCTCGTGGGACTCTCAGGCTCGAAATGGTAGTCACCACGAGCCTAGAGCTCATACGCTGGATGCGTCGCTGCCGTGGCTTCCATTGCTGGTCGCCAGCGTCAAAGTCGTTGCCTCTTGCAAACTCTTCGACCGAAGCCGCAGCTGCTGCAGCTATTCCACCCTGGTGAAAGTCGGCCAGAACACTCGACCAGAACACTCAAACAAACCACTCACATACAACATTGATGATGTAACATAACAGACACACGTGCAAATGCATAGACTGGTCCATTTTCATTAGTAGATGGCCACTGGGGGTGTATTAGGATTTTATATCTCAAACACCAGGCGAAGCTGGCGAGAGCTGGTGGATGCTAGCAGGTCATCATCAACGACGACAAATGAACCTCGATGATGACCTCCCCTTTCCGGATGATGATGATGATGATGATGATGACCTTAATCTTTATTGCCACTAAACTGACCAACAACCTCTGTTTATGAACACTTTAAGAAGCGGAATCAAAAAAAGGAGACGCTTTTAAAGTTTAAATTGCCATCAATGGTGACAACTCCAACTTCAAAAGACAGTGACGGTTTCTACGCGACGCTAAATCACCATGGCCAGCAGAGTAAAATACAAAATAAAAGAATCAGCACATTTGAAACTAAGGACTATCACAAAAAAGCATCGTTTTCTTTTCAATTCTCCATCCTTTGAAAGACTTCACAAAGACATCAAAGGATTGCAAATAAGAAAATAAGACAAAAACAGGTTTGTAGATATCTGATTAAATTTAATAGAGCTAAACATGTAGGTCCGTGATTTGGAAATATTTTCTGACTTTGCGTTCTTGCTGTTTCTGATCGGCTTTATGAAT
>JPYR01000232.1:68060-92302 GCA_000775305.1 Belgica antarctica
ACCATGCGCAGCAAGGTTTCACCGCGCATCGAGTCATTTACGTCGACGTCAACCGCAACGAACTTCATCAAATTCATTTTGGCAGCTTTTTCCACGCAACTGTGCGCATTCTTCGATGCGTAACAAACCAACTTTGGCAGGTATACGCTGTCATGGATCTCTTGGTTCTCGCCTTTGAGTTTCTTAATTGCACGAGCTTTGGCGGCGCACATGGCGGCAAAAACTGCATCTGAAGCTGATCCTTGAATAGATGCACCTCCGACACTTAACGGGTTGCTTTCCTTGCTTAGAAAGCATGTCGGCAATTCCATCGCCTTAGCAAACCAGTCAAGCATGATTTTCTCCAGCTCAGTCAGAGCAGGGCATGAAGCCTGAGAACGGAAGTTTTTCATTAGAAAATTTCAGAAAACCAAATTGATGATTGTTACCCAAGAAAATCCATTTAAACCGGTTGCTGATCCAAACATGTCTGCAAGAACTGACGGATAGGCGTTTCCACTGCCGTAGTAAGCGTAGAAGTGCTGATGCTCCCAGTGCAGCATGCCTGGCATGAGATGCTTCTCCACGTCTTCCATGACCGACTCATAACTGTCTCGTTCTTCTGGGATTTTGTCAGCCAACAGTGGCACCAAGTATCCAGGCTCGATTGTGGGTGTCACTTGCTTTTCATTTAATGTCTTAACGTAGTCGCAGAGGTAGTTGACCATCTGCTTGCCGACAACTCGGAATTCTTCGTAATTTCCGGACATTTTCGGTCACTGTAAATTTGGTTCGCCGAATTCTCTTTTAAAACTGAAATTTCATTCGATCAAGTCGAAGTGGAAATGGTGACTGAGATGCCAAATTCGATTTCATTCATTTGCTTGCTTTGTGAAAGCATTGTGGTCAGCATTTGAAATTGAAAATTATCAGAATTTTGACGTTTTAAAATTTATTTATTTATTAATTTGACTCATTATTGCTTGTTCTTTTCAATGTTCATCTCTTAATAGACCGTAGTCTGAGTGATAAGGACACTGCGGTGTCATTTCAGCTTCCATGATCACGATTGGAGTGGCTTCGTCAGTAAGTTTTTGACTGAAAAGATTCAAGGAATACTCAATGTTGTCTTGTGGTCAATAAAACGACTTACATTGCCGGTTGACGTTGATAAATATCGTTGGTGACAATACGAGTGTAGGCGTATCGCTGTGAATCTTCTTGGCCAAGGAGCGGAATCGGCAAATATCCAGTCAAAAGCTCGTTGGCAGTTTCTTGGATCACTTTCCAGGCGTGTTCGACTTGTTCTTCGCTGCAGTTCTCTTGCAGTGCGACCAGTCGGATCACGTACATGCCTTTGACCATCGATGGTGTCAGGTGGATTTTAGCTGTTGAAATAAAAGATTTGAAAAAAGCTTCCTGGATGCCTCAAAAAAGCTTTCCAAAAGCTTGAATGTTGGACCTGAAACGTTGATCCGGGCCAGAAGTTCTTGGTTCACTTCATCTGATTGAAACAGTCGGAAGCAGACAAGCCCAAGCATGACGTCATTTCGGACTTCAAAGCGCTTGTCAGTGCGCACAAGCTTCTCGAAGTGTTCGCCAACATGAATCACTCGTCGCACGTATTCTTGCAGTCTTTTCAAGCCAAACATCCGGAAAGTGAAGTACAACTTGAGTGCACGGAATCGTCGACTTAATGGCACACCAAAATGACGCAGATCAACCACAGTGCTCTCGTGCTGATGTTGCAAGTACCTGAAGATTTACAGTTTAAAGCAGCGATTCAATTTAAAATATTTTAAAACTCACAATGGATCGATGGCAAAAGCAGCAGAGAACGTCAGAACGTTTCTGACCCACAGACAAGTGCAATCATAAGTCACCAGCAGCAACTTGTTAGGGTTCACGTCGATCGAGTCAGCAAGTTCGATTCCATTCATCAGATAACGTCTTTCAGGCAAGATAAACGAATTTCCACCGTAAGCACCGTCGATATGGAACCACATTGATGGATACTTCTGGCAAACAGCGCCGATTTCAGCCAAATTGTCAAAAGCTGCTTGGCTTGTTGTTCCCGATGTGGCGATGACCATGAACGGATAAAGTCCTTTGGCAACGTCTCTCTCGATCATGTGTTCTAAGGCGTCACCGCGCATCGAGTCATGGACGTCGACGTCAATGGCATGGAATTTGACGAGATTCATTTTAGCAGCCTTCTCGACACAGCTGTGAGCTTCTCGTGATGCATAACAAACCAGCATCGGCAGGTATACGCTGTCATGGATCTCTTCGTTCTCGCCTTTGAGTTTCTTGATCGTACGGCACTTTGCGGCACACATGGCGGCAAAAACTGCATCTGAAGCTGATCCTTGGATAGATCCACCGCCTTTGCTGTTTGGATTGCTTCCCTTGGTCAGGAAGAAGTCGGGAAGGGCCAGCGATTTTGCGTACCAGTCAAGCATGATCTTTTCCAGTTCAGTCACGACTGGACATGACGCCTAAAAAAAATTGTTGAAAAAAAATTCACATTGAAATTTTAATCGTTGTTACCCAGGAAAATCCGTTTAAGCCTGTGACGTTTCCAAACATGTCAGCCAAAACCGAAGGGAAACTGTTACCAGCGCCGTAATAGGCGTAAAAATTTGGATGCACCCAATGCAGTACTCCCGGCATGATCTTCTTTTCCAGGTCGTTCATGACCTTCAAGAAACTCTCGCCTTCTTCTGGCATCTTGTCTGGAATGAAAAAAAGTTCCACCATCTGTCACTAGATTCAAAACTGCACCATTTACCATCCAACAAGGGCACCAAGTATCCCGGCTCGATTGTGGGAGTGACGAGTCTGCTCTCCAGCGTTTGGATGTAGTCGCACAAGTAGTCGACCATCTCCTTGCCGTACACTCTGAAATCTTCGTAGTTATTAGACATTTTAGCGGCACCAACAGAAATTTAGATCCGAAACTTTCTCGCACAAAAAATTATTTCACACATTTAAAGGTTTCAGTTTGGCGACTGCGATGAATTGCTGTAAAAGACGTTTATTGATTTGAATTCGGCTTCTCGCAGAACTTTTTAATGCACAATTTCAATCTACGTAGCATGCTGCGCCGATCGAAATTGATTCGTGGAGAAGCCTGATTGTCTGGCAAAACAGAACGGCTGAAGAAAATTGTTAACGAACGGACGATGCGCTGTTTGTTTTCCTGTTAGATAATTAGACGTCCAAAAACTAGATCTCAAGCTAAGCCATTTGTCGTTGTGTCTATCGATGCGGAGAGCATTGGCCTAGTGAAACGCAAATAAAACCTGATTGAGGTTGAACCTCATGTAGATTTTCTCAAACATTTAGAAATTTACCGTTTACTTAAATAAAATTTCTTGAACGTTGATTAGCGTTGATTGTAAATGCAGATTGTTCAAGGGCAAGAGGCGAGAATGCATTGACCGTGATTATTATCTTGTTGCCGTTGACCGTTTTGGTTCAGAGAACTACGCGGCACCTGGTTATGATGTCCAGTTCTTCCCTCGTGAGTATAATGCTCGTCTTGTGCTGGGCCTAGGTTTTGCTGTGCTGTTCCTTGATTTTTCCTTGTCCCCCATGTCTAACATCCAGGCGGACAAAAATCAGCAGTATTATTAGCGTTCTGCAATGAAATATTTAAATTATCAAGTCAGTGACTTGCTGACATGTTCAATTGTAGGAACTTACGGTTCTGCCATTTTGAGTTTCTTTAAGCAACGATTTCTCAATGAGAAAAGTTTTAAGAAATTTCTGGTTGAACCAGGTTTTGAAGCTACGTTCAAGCGAAAGTTCTCTCACAGAACCTGAAACTTCTAATAGGAAAGGGAAAGCTTCAAAATGCTTTTGCCAAATAAGTTTCACAAAAATTTATTTTCCTTTCTTATCCGTGAATACAATTCATGAAACGTTATCAAAACTGCAACAGACTACTTCTTAAAACGCATCGTCGTCGTCTTCGGCCATTTCCTTAGCCAACTCTAAGTCTTGCTGTTCTCGTTCGATTCTCTCTTCTGCGCTTTCCAGTTCTTTACCGTACGACTTCGGCGGGTACCGCATTGCCTTGACGCTCTGGTTGTGAAGATTCAAACAGAACGTGATGCGCTGATGGAAGGCGAGTTGTGGCTCGCGAGTCGAGTAGATGTCCGTGCTTTCCTTGCTGCGCATGATGCTCTTTTCCGGGTCGAGGGTGGCTTCGATGACTCCGTCGCGGATCGCCTTGGCAACGATGAACTCAGCGTCTTCCTTCGAGTCGATTCCCAGCTTCTTGGCGATTTCTGCCGGCGAGATGCGCGAGTAGGACAGTCCAATCGACCGGATCGCAGTTTTGATGACGTTGTGACGCAAACGAATGATCAGCGTGAACGTGTGGTCTTGACGGAATTTCTCGCCGAAGTTCTCCAAGACTTCACCGAACCGCTGGAGATTTCCCAAGCGAACGGCTTGGGTGAGTTGGAAATACGGTGCCAGAGAGCGACGCAACGCCGACTGACGGAAAATTTGACGTTCTGGGATGTCACCAAGCAGCAATTCGACGACGATCACCAGCTTCTGGACAGTTTGACGGAAACCGATGGCGGCATGTTGGGGTGCCTTGCGGAGAGCTTGGATCAGGTGCTTTTGAGCGACACTGTATTCCAACTTGGCGGCCTTGATGCGACCCAAATAGTACAGAAAACGAGCGCATTCGTTGTTGCTGGCCGATTCTGGGAAAACTGACTTGTTCACCAGCTTGTCGGCCTGGTCATAGAGCGAGTAATGGAGATAATTGCGCAACAAGCAGTTGATCAACACAGCCTGACCCTCAAAGTCGTTGCGAAGAGTGGCAGTTCTGAGACGAGCGTGCAGGAAGCCTCGAATGTGTTCCAGCTTGTTGGTGAGCTCGGCGACTCGCGAATGGTAGAAGTAGCTCTTAGCGGCCACCAAATCCAACGATCGTCGGTTCTGAGACATGATCTTAGCCATCAGTTGTTGAGCTACAAATAAATTCAGATAAAATTGTATTCAAAACAAAAGAAAATTTGTCGACTCACCGCAATTCGAAGCTTTTACGAGCAAATTCGCGTCTAGCAAGCGAACCAAAGCCAATAGATGGAAATAAGCATCGACTTCCGGCAAGGGCGTCTTCACAGCAGTTCTTGGACGAACGACCTCTGGCTCCACTGCACCGGCTGGGAGATCTTCCAAGTACACCAAGATCGCTTCACGTTCAGCTCCAACTGGGTAAAGTTGGGCCGCCAAAGACCTCAAAACGATGGCGTTCAATTTGCGACGAGTGTTGGGCAACGAGCGCAGAACTCTCAGGATGAACCGAGGCTCCTTGCTAGCGACAGCTTTGTCGATCTGTTTAGCATGCTCACGAATCTCTTGCACCGCATTCGCCTCAGCTTCTTTCTTCAACGTTTCTGGATCCTTTTCTTCGGCCTCCACGACTTCCATCTTCTCTTCTTCCTGTGTAGCAACCATTTTCTGAGGTGATTAGAAGGCGGAGAAGGTCAGCAAAGCACTTTGATTATTAAGTTCGATGTAAATACTCACAGAATTAAATTTCTTTCTCTAGTTTACGAATATGAAATTCTGCAATTCATTCACGTTTCGCACCCACCCGTAGTTTCACGTCCTTGTAAACACAAAACCGCTTGCCCACTTCAACGGACGCGACACTTATAACATTTTTCAAAACAAGCTTTCAAGCTGCAATTAATTTAAGAATTCTGACTGATAAGTGCACTTCCAACGGGCGGAAATGGAAGATCTAGTTCTGGTGTGTTGCGTGAGCATCGAGTGGCTGAACTCGCAGAACCTCACGATGAAGAAGATCCAGTACAAGAACGGGATGGTCAAAATGCTTCGTAACGACATTCGTGAGTTGTTTCTGGAGGTGTCGCAAGATAAGCTGACGACCACGAAGCTGAAGCTCGATCCCAAGAATGTGAATGTGTTCAAGAAATTCATGAGTGAAGGAAAGGCGAGCATCAAATTCAACTCGGAAAAGTGCAATGTGTTTTTGTCGAATTGCCCTTCAGGGAGTTTAATCTTGTTCCTTAAGACGATGTACATCAAGCTGACAAAAGACACGACTGATAACAAGGGGATCACCAAGGAGGAGATGCACAAAAAGCTGCGAACTCATTTATTGTCCGAGAAGTCTAGTCAATTCGAGGAAATATCACCGGTAACCAATGCGGAGCTCGATCGCGCAAAAAAGGCGGCAATTTCGAAGAGTTCAGTTACTACGCCCTCGCCGCCTGCTTCTAAGAAGCGGAGGCTCGTAGATGCTGCAGCAGGTGACAATCCCAAGGCTGCTAAGAAACTTTATGCGCCTTCTCCGCTATCAGTTCGACCCACAAACCGCAATGAAGACAAACCAATGCTCAATCCAGATGATCCAGCGATGCTTGAAACCCTCAACGAAGAACAAAATCAGATTTTAAATGGTGAGTTTAGTTGGAAAATAAGTGATCACGAGTTTTAACTCTTCGCTTTTCAGCTTGCGTAAGCGGCAAAAGCGTTTTCTTCACTGGATCAGCGGGAACTGGAAAATCTTTTCTGTTGCGCAAGATCATTTCAACGCTGCCACCTGATGGCACGATGGTTACCGCATCGACTGGTGTTGCTGCTTGTCTTGTTGGTGGAGTGACTCTGCACTCGTTCGCTGGGATCGGATCTGGCGATCACAGTCTGAAGAGATCGATCGAGCTGGCATCACGACCGGCTTCGGCGCAAACGTGGCGCAAGTGCAAGCGACTGATCATCGATGAGATCTCGATGGTGGATTCGAACTTTTTTGACGTAAGAATTCAATTGTACAAGTAACATTAAAATACTGACAGCTGTATATTTTAGCTCATCGAAGGTGTCGCAAAGGAAATTCGTCGCAACGACAAGCCGTTCGGTGGTATTCAGTTGATTCTTTGCGGCGACTTCTTCCAACTGCCGCCAGTCATCAAGCACGACAACCGAAACATCTTTGACGCTAAGAAGGCACCGACCAGCAGATTCTGCTTCCAGTCAAAGTCTTGGCAGAGCTGCATCCAGCTGTCGTTCGAGCTGAAGAAAATTTACCGGCAAAAAGACCCGAAATTCGTTGAAATCCTGAACAGCATTCGCATCGGTCGTGTCACACCGGAAATGGCTAACAAACTGCTTGCCACTGCTGGGCAGAAGATCGAGTCGAACGGAATTCTAGCGACGCAGCTGTGTTCGCACACGAAAGACGCTGATTTCATCAATCAAAGCAAACTTGCCAAGCTCGAAAGCGAAGAAAAGACTTTCGAGTCGACTGACTCCGATGTTTATTTGAAAACAACGCTTGATACGCAGCTGCCAGTGCCGCACAAGTTGGTTTTGAAGATTGGATCACAAGTCATGCTGCTGAAAAATATAAATTTGTCAAACGGACTCGTCAACGGCGCTCGTGGAGTCATCACAAAATACGCTGAAGGCTTTCCAGTCGTGAAGTTCAAGAACAAAGTTGAGTACACTGCGAAACCTGAGAAATGGTCAATCAAGACTCCCGCTGGCAACCTTCTAACACGCAAGCAGGTCCCGTTGAAGCTTGCTTGGGCTTTCTCCATCCACAAATCGCAAGGATTAACGCTCGATTGTCTGGAAATGTCGCTGTCAAAGGTCTTTGAAGCTGGTCAAGCCTACGTCGCCCTCTCACGGGCTCAATCACTCGACAGCCTTCGAATCCTTGACTTCGATGCTAAGCAAGTGTTCGCCGATCCACTGGTTTTGCAGTTCTACAAAAACTTCCGTCGTCAGATCGCGGACATTCCAAACTTCATTGCACTCGGCGAAAAAAAGAAGAAAACGGACGTAAAGAGAGTTCTTAGCGGGTTAAAGCTAGCTAAGTCCATCATGGACAAGCCTTTAGTGACAATCAGTTGAGCCATTCGTGATTGCTGCGATAAGTAATTGTCAATCCGGCAATATTTAATTGGATTTTGAAAAGTGTGCTAGGATTATTAAAATGGCAGGCAAGAAGCACGGTGATGACCATCACTTAAGGACGACTCGCTAAATGACTGCAAGTGTCCTAAAATTAGCTTAAATTAACAAATTATTGCAGTCATACGTGCAATGCAAGGGAAATTCCACTAGAATCAATTATTTTCGTCTTGACCTAACTTGTACACGCCCCCACACGTACATTAACTCAATAAATACGGAATTTTCACAACTAATTTTCTTTATCGTGTTCTTCAAGTCCGTTCTTATCGACGCTATTTACACAACAATTCGTTTAAATCTATTCCTCGACGGCGTCTTCCGCCTTGTCGGACTTCATTCCCGATCCGACTGGTCCGTGACGTCGTTCCCAGATGAGACGATGCTTCTGCTTCATGTAGCACGACTTGGCGTTGGCATAAGCGCCCAAGTCACCGTCTACAAAGGAATGTTATTAGCTCCGGCGAATTTAAGCACAATATCTGCTACTCACACTTGATGAACCAGCTCTCGGCAGCCTTCTGATAAGTGTCCATCAGCGGTCGGCACTTCTCCATGTGATCTGGAGCCTCGTACAACATGCAATCCTCGAATCTCATGCGGAGAATGCTGAGAATATGGTCGTCGACGATGTGATCGCGCTTGAATTGCTGGTTGGCTTCGAATATGCACGCTTGGTCCTCAGTCTCACACTGGTCGATGGTCGGGACGCGACGGAACTTCTCGTGGTACCACGGATATTGTTTTTGGTTCGGCACTACAACTTTTTCTGCGGACGGGAAAAATATTACGCAATTGAGTTTTGTTGATTAAGCGGCTGTGCGATAGGTCGGCTTTAGGTTGACGATGTTAAACACATAAATCTGAGGCGGCTCGACGTGTTGAATGACTCAATCTTCGTCCTTGTCTTCGAAGAAAACTAAAAATTTAAGAAAAAAACAAACCTCGGAACCAGGTGACCGGGCCGTCGAATGCATTCGAGAGGGCGTTCATAAACCCCTCGAGGGAGTTTCTAGCTTCTCGTTCAGGCATGTTGAATGTTAGTGCACTAGCAACACCCAAATTGTAACAAAATTATCGAAGGCGAGATGTTTTGCGAAGGAAATTGAAAGACGGTTCGTGGAAGTGACGTTCGGTGTTGACTGCATGAAGTCGTAGAAGAAGGCGAAGATTGCGTTGGATGACTAGTAGTTGTGCAAAGAATGTCTTCCAATGATATAAAGTTCGTAAAAATTCAATGTCAACCAAATTTTCTTGTACAGTCGATAGGATTTTCGTGTAACGTCCACCAAAAGTTCGAATTCCCGCCGATCCGACTTCGACTAAAAATGGCGAAAAATACATCAACTCACGCAGTTGTAAGCCCTCGATTATCGTATCTCAGAAAAATGACAAGATCAATTGAACATTAATCGCAATTCGAATTCAGTTGGCCAACGCAAGAACGAACTGTTCGCAAGGAGTTGGCCCTCGAGTCGGCCGACCAGCAATCAGTGAAAGTGTAAAATAAGCGTGAACGGAAAGAAGAAGAAAACGCGAAAAGTGAAAAAATTACAATTTTAGGACGAATCGCGCTGGAAAGATCCGCAAAGGACTCGGTTCATCGTCGATCATACAGACAAAGTGACACAGCCCACACATGCTGTTATAAGAAGCCGTGAAGCTCGCTTAAAACGAAGGAATTTTGTAATTTCGCTTCAGGCTCGCAAAAGCTTGCGTCCAGCTCCAGTGCATTCACAGCTCCGGAGGGTTACTCTCATCCCGTGCATAATCACAATAGAACTGCTAGCAAAATAATACGACAATGATCGTCAAGGAGGATATAACCATTTGGTTCCAGAAACTCGAGAGTTACAAGCGAATCGATTTAATGTGTACTTTACTCAATTTGTGCCTTCCATTTGAGCTGCGCTTTTTAGGAACGTGTCTCGAGGAGCTGGGTCGACGGGATGACCAGGTTTTGCGAGGCATCGAGCTGCGAGTGAACAATCCACAAGAGTTCACCAACGATGTAGGCTCTTTTCAAAGCGGTCAGCCGACTGACCTCAAAATCCGGAGGAAGATGGCTTTGTATCTGGGACTGATGCGTGCCTGCAATCGTACTGGCGTGACTGAGCTGTTCAAGACCCTCGACCGGTGGGGTGAGCGAGACTTCACGACATTCAGCGACGGAGACCCGCTTCAAGAACTCCTGCTCGTTTACACAATGGCCACAAACCATCCGGTGTTCAGCTTCGAGCAGCGGAACAAGTGCGGCGAGATCTACAGCAAAATCACCGCTAGCAAACTGCATTTACACGAACAATCACCGGCAACGACGTCTCCAATCACGACGCCGCTCACATCGTCAACGTTCAACGTCCACCAGCTTCAGACCACTTCACCTCCTCCCTTCTCGTCTGGATCGTTTCAACATCCGGCACAGCAACTCATCAACCCGCAACTACAGACTCCAATCCTGATGGCGTATCCACCAAGCGCTGGTATGACTCCGGTGAGTTGCGTTGACTCATATCATTTGACACGGTTTCTTATCAAAAAGGAAGAAGAAGAAAAGCTCTCGCGGTGTACTTGAATTACATAATCAAAGTGTTTTAAATATTCCTTATCGCCCGTTGCGACCTTACCCAACTCAACCTCCGCTTTTTCAACCGAGAATGACTTCACTTTGCACCGTACACGAGATCCCTGTCGCGAGATTAAGGCGATTTTTCAAGTTCGTCATCCGAAAGCCCAGATAAATTGAGAGTTTTCAATGACGGGTTCGGCGAGACTTCTCTGCCTCCGGTGCACAGAAAAACTCGCGCGAGTGCCACTTGTTGTGGCTGACGAAAGAAAATCTGACGAAAAATGCGCGAAAATAACGAAGAAAAAAATATAACAAAAGAATTTCTACGCGCCGAGCAGATGATTGCGAAGCTCTCGCGAGTTCTTTGACGCGGTGTATGACTGTTTTCGTTCATTACGAAACGACATTTAGATTACATCAATTTTCGCTTCAATTTCATTGCCAAATGGTTTGTGCTTATGGCGCAAATAACGAGACCGCTACTGAACCACGTGTTCGGTTCAATTCCGTCGGAGGAAGATGAGTCGGAGCTTCCGTGTTGGTAACATAGGGTTGTGCAAAGGTTTCTCAGTAAAAAATGTCACTATGCAACCGTCTACCGGCTTGTTCATTCAATTACCTGCAGTAACCAGTCAAATTCTTCCATTCCCCATGCACCAACCCCAGTAAAACAGTTTCGTTCTGTTGCTTCTGTTCCACGGTTCACCAACTTATAAATTTTCTTCTTCCTTTGCATTTTAGATCATCACAACAGCAGATTCAAACACATCACTAACGATGAACGTTGAAAGTTTACCTGTGCATTCACTCGGAGTGCAGCCGTTGATGCAAATTCCAGCTGATTTCACAACACCACCGCCGTGGCCATTGCGTTATCAGCCACAGATCTACTCAATGGTTCCACTAGACAACGTAATTAAATTTTTATCATCATTCGTCGTATTAAAAAGAGTCAAAGTGACGTCAATTTCTTAGTGGCTTGATGATTCCCACTAATGACATCACTTCCAGACTCTTCCCAAGCCAACCGATGTTAATCAAAATATGTTCACAATTTTAGACACAATACCCGCCTCAGGCTTCATCACCGCACTTGAGTCAACCCTCGTCACCGTCTCAAAGTCGAGCCGGTAGCCCGTCACGTCTCCAGCACCAGCAAAATCAAGTTCAGCAGACATCGAGCCACGCTCAACCGCAAATGATGCAAAATACCATCGCGAATCATATGCAGTCTCAACTGCCGCATCGGAATCGATCGCTACGAAATTCTCGACCATCAACTGAAACGACACCGCCTCCCCTCCTATCACAGCAACAATCAGTGCACCAGCAACAGGGCAGTGGCACCATCTACATGGGCAACGATCATATCATGGTCCAGACCATAAAGAGTTTAGAAGACGTAAGTTTTGTAGAAAAGCACAAAATGATGCAAACGCGGCTGAGCAAAGATAATTGATTTGCGATGTCGTCACGAGCTCTGGCACGATATTGAGCGATCCACCCACCCGGACTGACAACTACAAACCTCAAAATTGACTGACGACTCTCGATCGACGCGCTGCCATTAAGAATCAATTATCTTCGCGTAAGAATGCTATGCTCTGGTCGCTCGCGCCATGATGATCAATCCCATGATTTCCATTCGTCATTCTAGATTAACATGGAAGGTGCCATGTCCCAGCTACAATCGCTACGTAACGGCTACAATCGACTGCCCAACACAATTCCACGTCAAAACACCAAACAACTCAACTGGGCGGCGATGCATGCTAATGCGCCTGCTGGTGTTATGAGTTATACCATGCACATGGTAGATCCATCTGTCCTACCTACGAACCTCCGAAAAACAACGGGCAGTGACTCGGGCGGCTCATCAACGGGCGAAGCTTCGCCGCCTCCAATACAACCGGATCCTGCTGCAGGATTGCACGGTAATGCAAATCAAACACAGTCAAGTGGTAGTTTAAGAAACAAACAACCATTAAATTTAAGCAGACTGAATGGTGGTAAGCATGGAGCTGGCGGGCCTTCTGTGAGTGGCGCAAACAATAACAATAATAATAACGTAGATTTCAACAATGGAAGTCAAGCGGGGGGTGTCGGCACGCTAGTGACGAGCAACTCGAGTGGCAATCTTCCGTTACTCATCGGACCAGTGCACAATTTTCCCACCTACCGGACGACTATACAGCCCCAGCAGCAGACTCATCAGCTAATCCAGCCACCGCAAAGACAATTCCAGCTTAGCCAGCCGAATGGGGAGATACTGTACACGTTCAGCCCTCCTTATCTAACCGCACAAACACCGGTCGGCGTCAATACGGTGTCGCAACGGGCGTCGCCGTCTGCCGTCGTCGTCCCCACGCCATATCCTACGAATAAAATGATGCAGTCGTGCTTCAACTGCGGTTCGACCACACACACTGGACTGAATTGTTCCGAGGCGTCGATGGAAGACGTGACTAGGAATGCGGTCTACAAACTGGATTACACAGCGAGTGCGACTTCGCCGCCGTTCAAGGCTCCATCCATGATGACCACATCGACGTCCACAAGTAGTCTCAATCCCGCGATGAGTCTAAGTTCATCGGTCAACAACAACGAAACCGACCAGTCAATAACATTTATTGACTTGACGCAAGACACGACCAGCAGTTCGAGTAGCTCGAGTACGAGTTCAATACACGGCGGCGGCGCGAAGTAGGAGCGAGAATATCTAGGAATGTTTAGGAATTAGGTTTACGAAACTGCCCAGCGAACACAAAAATATTGACGACACCGAAAAGACACAAACGCAGCGGCAAGGTGAGCGCCGGTTGTTGCATCAGGTTGTGCCACCTTAAATATTTCTCTCGTCGTTCCATTGACATTACAACTTTTTGGGTTTATTTTTTCTTCTTTTTACATGTTTCACAAACGCGTTTCCGAGCTTTTCTGTAACAATGTTGCGCTGATAATTGTTTTATGAAAACAAGATGTCAGCAGAGACGCAAGCTCAGATGATGTTATCTGTTTTAAACTTATTGTTGAAGATGTTTGAGTGCGATTATCTTTTTGAGTTGCGAATTGGTCGAAGGAAATTAGACTTGAATCGAAAATTTTAATGTTTCTTTTTCTTGGACTGTTTATGGATGACGTGACTAGAGATCGATTTGTCGAGAAAATCAACTCTTTTAATTAACTTAAAGAAAACCTTGCCACTGCAACATCCACAAGGAGATCCGCGTTTGGGTTCATAAAAGTAAACTGTAAAGGAATGCTGCATTTTGCATACTAAAAAATATCAAAAACACAATTTTGGGGAGAATTATCAAAATAAAGTGGAAATCAGGTGGAAAATCAAATGATTTCCAATTCGGTGCAAAGTGGCACGCATGGAAAATTCTGTGATAAGAAAACAAAACAAAAATAATTGAAATTGGGGCTGAGGGAAATGGAAAAGTTGAATTTTGTAATACTTTTAATGTTTTGATATCGAAATGCGATTTTTATTCTCTCTCGCGTCTCCACCTGCATGAAGCATTAAGTGTTGACAACGAGCAATAATTTTCGCTGTTTTTATGGAGTAAAAAAATTGAAACGCTTTTTGTCGTTCAGCAATCAAACGGCAAGCAAATTTCTTTGTTCTCGGGTTGACGCCAGTTAAAGGTAGCAAGAAAACCTTGTAAAAACGAGCGCGGAATCAGTAAATAAAAGACAAAGGAGTCTTGGTTGCAATGAACATTCACATTTAGTCTCGATGTTTCACAATTACGATACTTGATGACAAGAACGGAAGAAGAATTCCTAAAAATACTTAAAAATTGCTTTTTATCGCAGGAATAAACAGAAAAAAGAGTTTCTGAAAGACTTTTTCTAAAAATTGTAAAAAAAAACAAGTAGTTAGAAAGACACGATAAAAAATCGAGGAAACTCCAAAAAGCAAAAAAAAAACTTTCTTATCATTTGATGTGTAATCTTATCAAAAAAATATTATTGTTATCTGAATGCTGATCGACCCGGAGACACAACAAAGAAATCAAAACGTGGAGAAAACTCAAAAAAAAAACATTGAAATAGCAAGGGAAAACGAATGTGGGGCTATGAACTGCAATTAACAAGTTCTGATAAACATCGCATCGAAGTAGCGAAAATTTTGCCTAAATGTCTTGTGAGAATGTAGACATTTTTGAAATTTAGCATTTCCGATTAGACAATGAACTCTTGATGCAGTCCCACACTCGCTAAATACAATTCTTTTAAATCTAAAAACATAGGAAATTAGCTAATGAAGAAAACTAAACTATAGAAAAAAGAAAACCTACTTAAAGAATCGCCTGATATTTGCAGAACACATCTGTTAGATTAATTAAAGAATACAGTAAGTGTTAATGGAACACAAAAATCGAACCAAACTCTTCAGTTTCTCGTTGTGTAATCATCAGAACTTTGTGATCTTCAATTTCGTAGGCCACAGAATGTAAACGCAACTGAAATAAGCCTAATCATGATCATAAACTCTGTTTGATGCGACTTGCCGCCACTTAAAACTTTCTCCTGTGTTTTTTCACATACCAAAATTATCATCCAACTGAAATGAAAAGAAATTAATACCTCAGACAAAAATCTTTTAGATTTTTTATGTAGACTGTAATAAGTGGTTAAACACTTTGTTTTCTCAACGAAGCATAGTAAAACAATCTTGGATAAGAGATACATACATAAAGATAATGCTTCTTCAAAGCGTGTGCCAACCGCTGCATCCCGAAAGTTGAAAAACTCAGTCACACTTCTTTATAACTAATCTAACTTGTTTTAGAAATTTTGTTTTAAGCCACTTTTAACTTTAGTTCTTCACAAGATGCTGTGGATGATTTCGCTTGGAAGACATTCGACGACAATAGACTTGCACGGAAAGTGATCAGTACCGAGCGAAAAGGTTTTTTTAATTCTGGGAAAACATGGGTGAACAACAAGCTTTTCCTAGGGAAATCATCCGTCATATCTCGTGTTTTCTTCGAAAAAAAGTCAAGCAGAACTCAAGATTAAATCAAGTGAATCGGAAATGAACAAAGAACAATATTTTAAATTAAGTTTAAATAGCTAATCAATTGAAAGGCAATAAATCAAGATTAAATGGATGACTTCATTCGATCGATAAGGAATGCAATTAAAAACTACGTGGTCGAAGGTTTTACTTGCTGGAAACCAACTTTTTGTAATAGAACAAAAAGTTGTACTGAAGTTTAACTGCGTTTTTTGTTCGATCGAATGGAAACTTCAATTGTAACTTGTCATTAAAGATGACTCACTTCTGTTCACTAGACATTTACATTCGGATTTGAATAATTTATGTGTAGGTAGAAAATTTACTTTCGTTTGTTTCTTTTCAATGCAAATCGCCAAGTGAACGGACCTTTAGTTTAACTACTTGATTTTATAATTGAAAAACTTTTTTAAACGAAGCTAAGAATTGTATTCGCATCACAGTAAAAAGAAAACAATGAAAATCATTGCAAAAAGTGTTTTTAAGTAACTTAAAAGAACAACAGAGAATTTAACTCGACTAAGTGTATAAAGTGTAAATAATTCAATAAAAAACTATCTTTATTATAAAAAAATGATAATGATGAGAAAATCATAGTAATTTATATGAAAGAAAACTGAAAAATAAAAAATAAAGCGAAAAACCAAAAAAAGTTTAAAACTGAAAGCAAGCTTTTTATCATCCAAGGCCGATTTTATTTCCAGGAAGAAGCTTTTTGTAGACATCAAACGGATGTTTTCGGAAGATAGGAGCCGTGTTTTTATCTTCAGCAATAAATAATTGAAAGAAAAAGAATGAATAAATGGAAAATTTCGTAACTCCGGTTGCCAAAAAGGAGAATTTCTAAAAATAAATCCATTGTTCTGATTTCAACCTTTATCAAAAGACCTATAATCAACAGAAATTGTACTGCAATCCGAAGTTTCGGTTGCTTAAAAAGGCCGTGATGACCGACTTACCCAAAATAAAGTTTTTCTGCCTTCAATTTTTCCAGAATTAATTTCCTTTACGTGATATACTCGAACCCCAGCTTATCCAAAGAGGTCAACGTGAATTATCCTATCCAATATACGGCTGACCCATTTCAAAGAAACCTGCGAAACTAGAAACTTTTGGCTGTATAATAAATAAAAAACCAGTGAATTTCATTAAAAAAACTTTTCTCGGTTAAATTTTAATCATTTTTTCTTTCTTTTTTATTAGATTTTCTTATTACTCGCTAAACATTGAACTCCATGATTTAAAAAAAAGTTAAATTTACGTCGAAACAACTAATTTCGCAACAAGGAAATTTTCTTTTGCTTGCTTCTCGCCCACTCTCGAGATTGCGGGCGATCAACTTTTCATACAAAGCTCAAAGGAAAAAGCGTCGATTGAGAGTGAAGTCAATTTCGATTGAATCAACCACCATTTTCCGTTAACTATATCACAACATCTTATCTTGATAACGTTGATAAAGATTTTCTTGAGCTCGATCAGAAGAAAAATCATGATTTGGTGTGGGTGGTGATGCTAGAAGCCTTGCTGAACGATTCATGATAACATTTTGGCTTTAATGTGAACATTTAGGCTAGTTTAGTTTCTCGGTTTTACATGTTTTCGATTCAGAACGAGAGAAAGAAGCAAATTCTATCCGGGAACGTCCTCATCCCTAGGCCGTTCTACCTCTTGGCAGTGCCTTACATTCAGATTTCCATCAAAAAGTTCAAAAACAGATACTTGAAAAATAAACTTTCGTCTTAAATTTCTGTTTAAACTCAGCTTTAAACTCAAAAGTCTGAAACATCATTGCTTCTGGTTGCCCAAGGCATAAAAAAAAATGGTTTCCCGAATTGGTTCATGAAATCAAAGAAAATCAAATATTCTAATTTAGAATATTATTGGAGGTTCCGCTCAAAAACGATTCTTTACAAACTAAAGCGTTGAGTTTTCTTACAAACTAGGTTATCGAAAAGTATTGTGTTGATTTTAGTTAAAGGTGCACCCACAAGGCGTGTGACGAGTTGGATCACCCGGAATATCTCGTGTGAACAGCTGCTAGTCGTGCCATCCACAAGTTTTACCTGCTCGTCCCGTGCACTGTGATTGCCCCCTTAATTATCTGCTGTGTGAATCATCCACCGTTGATGCGCATCGACTTAATTAATCAAGAACGGAAGAAAAAACTGCGAATCAATCCAACGATATCGATTACATAAATTGATTGATTTGTTGGGTGCACTGCAGGCAGCCTAAATATCCATGTCGAACAGGTGATCGTCAGCGTCGGCCGATTTTCTGACTTTGCTCCAGCCGTTGCTCTTGTCTTTTTCCTTGTTGGGCTGGGCTTGTTTGTGGGGTGGCGGATGGTAAGTTCCGTTCATTTGGTTCTGGTGATTGTGATGGTGGAAGGCGCTTTGGTCGCCCTTCATCAAGTGACATGGAATATTTTTTGGTGGTGTATTGGCGAGCGGTGAGTGGCGCAAGTTCATCAGGAAGGTGCGCTCGTAAACGATCTTTGTGCCTGGAAATGTAAGAAACAGACACTCATGAGTCATCTGGCTGCACTAGTCAAGCTTCAAGCATGCCGAGTTATGGAGTCAGCAAACACACAAAGAAAACACATGGAATCGGATGAGTTTAACGAACCCGCTACAAGCCGAAGGTCGAAAAACAATTTTTGCTCTTTCTTCTTTCGCCAATTGCTATCGAAAGATATTCGTATCTTGTTCTAATGTCATCGCTTCTCGCGATATTTAACCTACTTTCCACCCACCCCGTTCTCGCGTCGGCCGATTAAGCAATCATTCAAAAAATTCTTTTCACTTTGACGATAAATTCATCAGCTGAAGCAAGTTCGTTCAGTGCGGAGTGGAAAGTTTTGAGCTTTTTATCAAAAAACGCGAGCAAAAAAGAAGTTTTTCCTCGTTATCTCGGCGAAGCATGCTTGACAAGCACCGACAAGTCTGATTAGCGAGAGTGGGATCAAGAACGCGAGTTTTGACGTGTAACCATGCCGCTTTTAATGTTTTGCAGCTTCTTGATTGTTTGACGGTCCCGGGTCATAGAATAGAGCTATTAAACTGGTTTTTATTGAACTTAAATTGAATTTCGTCTTAAACTTCAAGCAGCACCCGGTTTTTTCACGTCTGAATTGAGAAATCACTTCAATTTGCACTGATTTTATCTGATAATTACCTCCAGGCGTCGTGGAATACAGAGTTCCATTCGGTGTCGACGAGTAAACGTCCGGCATCTGTGATGGTTCGCTGATGAGAATTTTTCTCATGGATGGAATCAATTGGGCATGAGAATGCGCCTGACGGGCAATTGGTGAAGCCGACATCGTGCTTTCTGTGACTTTTTGTGTGTTTTACTGAACTGCTAAGCGATCGAACGAGTCTAGGTGGCCGTTGGCACTTGAACACTTATCCACTAACTAAGCTCAATGGTGTTGAGCTGACTAGAATTAATTAATTTGCTGCTCGATGAATTTAAACTCGTAAACCTGCTTTTATCTTCCTTCAACTTGGCTTGGTAACTTAGTGTCACGTAGTCACTTTTCACACTTTTTCCTACTCGCTTCTTCTTTTCTTTGTCTTGGCAAATATTTCTTCTGCTTTTCCGGGTTTCTCGGAGAGTTCTCGAATACTTTATGCTCGACTATTCGCAAATAACTTCTTAATCGACTTATGGCAGTAACAAGCTTTTGCTTTTTATTCGACGAATTCCAGAACTTTTCAGTAAATTTTCTGACTTTTCAACTTTTCTTTGATCTCCTCGAAATCGTCTCCCCTTCGACTTTTCCCGTTGACAAACAAACAGAAACTAAAAATTCTTCAACATTTGTTTCGCTATAAATACACAGGGCATCGTGTGTTGGTGAAAAACAAAATTCTCGCCAGTATTCGTGCGCGATGATGATTATGGTGGAGTGGTGAGATGCCTGTGCTGTTTGACGAAGGGAAAATATGTGTTGGAGACGGCCAGAGTGGAACTATCAAACGCTTTGTTATTCTGGATTTGGAAGAAAAACACCGCACACAATCAACTTCGACAGGGTTGACCTTGAATGCTTCGCCCCTTTTGCTTACTGAAATTTATCGTAAAAATTAAGTTTTTCTTTGGTGTCAAGAAAAACAAATAAATTAGGTAACATTGCTAGTTTCGCCGGCTTTAACCTTCAGTTTTATTGTTGCATACCGGTAAATCGGCGACTGAGTAAGAAAACAAATTTCCTGCAGGGCCTTCGAAGACACGATTCGCTTGCTTTTTCTCAACTACGCAATACGGAGATATCAGAATATTTTTTGAAAAAAAGAAGTTTTTCATACATGATGATAGTCTTCTGCTGGGGTCGAGTGGCAGTTTTGTCATCTGAGTGAACACGTGATTTGATACTTTCTAAAACTGGTTCAACTTTAACATCTTTTTTCGTCTATCCCTTAAACTTTTCACCCCAAATTTCCCTTCAAAATTCACCCGACGTCACTCCCAATCACGCCTTTTTGTTCGAAATTCTTCTTCTCTTGTTGAATTTCAGTCATTTCTTCTTCACATCTTCAAAGCAAAAGCAGCTGTATGAGAGAGTTTGTTGTTTGTATACAAATTTTTAGATTTCTTCTTACCACAAATTCTCAAGGAGATCTCAAAATCGGCTTTGGAAGATGAAGAATCGAGCCCCAAAATGTCTTTAAAAAACCGTTCTTCGGGTTGTTTTCGGTTCACAACTTCTCAGAACAAGATAAAATGTTTAAAAAGGTTGTTTTGCCCAATAATTCAAGCTTAATTGATTTTCCGCGAGGCCGCAACAACGCAATTCGCTACTTTTTCGTCTACTGATAAGAAGCAAAAAAGTTTTGTTTATTTCATGTCAAGTCTGGGACCGCGGATCCGGTCAAAACCAGAAAACAGACAGGAATTCATTTTTAATCAGGTATTTAGCGAATGACTCTAGGTGTTTACATCGCTAACAGGCGCTTGTCCATATGTTATGAGACGATAAAAAAATCTTTTAAGATTCTTTGCTCGTAGATCGCGAAGGTCAGGCGCGAAATTTTCCCAAAATATTTACGAATTATCGTATCAATTCATAGCGGAAAGCATTTCGAGCAAACATCCAATAAATGTGTAATTAATCTCGGAGTGGAAAATACCGGTTTGCCGTGTGCAGACAGCTGACATGACTCAAATTAAGCCGCATAGAATTGATTACGCAGTTATCAAGCGACAACCTTTGGGATGAGTTGCTGCCGTAATCATTTCACGGTGATTGGTTCATCGAATTGAAACCCGCAAGTCTAACAAGGGTTCAATCGAAGTGAAAAGAAGAGCTTGAAGTCGGCTGATAAGATAGAGCAAGGCTTCGCCTGTTTGTGCGAAAGTGATAAGCACGTTCGCGTCCCATAAGCACGAGATAACAAGCCTCAGACCTTAATTCACTTAGTTGATAACGAATTCGAGTACTTTTTTGAGTGTCTCACGAACCAAAACGAAGATCGATCTGAAAAATATTTCACAGACGCTATCAACTCATGAAAAAAACATAAAAACCAGTTTCGACCAGCGCGCCAGAATTATCAATTGTTATTCAATATGTTTAAATGTCGTCGTACGTTGAAGTTTTTCTCTCAGATCGCGTCTACGGAAATTTTAAACAAAGTTTGCATCATCCTTCGCAATGGCCGGCGTAATTTGTCTCAAACACGATGTGATTTGAAGCTCGCACGTTACTATCAACTACGCTTTAAGAGATGTGCTAGTAAATTTAATCTCGATTTTATAAATAGCACTTGATTTCCTTCACGCTATAAAGTTGTGGGAGGTGCGATAAGTAGGTTGAAGTGGCCAGTTTGGTCATTCGTTTGATGGTTTCATGGTGGAGTTTACATGTTTTAAGGTTTTGTACTGACTTTCAGGTTATGGAGGGAAAGATTTATTAGATTCAGTTGGGAATATGTAGGATGAACCAAGATTAGCATCAGCCATAAAGCTATCTTTAGATAACGATTAGGAATATCCCAGTGTTTATGTTTAAACTCAAAATTGTAACTCGGTTAAAAACATCGTAACTTTAACCCAGAAATTGATTTATCACATGGTTATTGTTTACTTACAAAGACAGTTCGTTGATCTAACATCAAACGTTTTAGATTTCTTTGAAGCTTTTAAAGACAGCCCTCATAATTACAATTTTCTTTCAAAACATCTCAAGAGACTGCCAACAAGGGTTCTTCATCGTCATCATCACCACCAGTGAAAGTTTATAAATCTTACCTCAAAACCCAAAGCTGTCTTATTAGATCAACAAACAAACAAACAAGTTGCTACTGACTTTACAACTCCAAGGCAAACCTTTCATGGCTAACTTCCTACAATAGCCCTTGCCCGTTGTTCCAGCATAGAACTACTTTTACTTTCTGACAAATTTATTCACTGACACGACTGTTCACATTTCCTACTAAATATATTTTCATCGATTGTTCCAAGTCTCCTAGACTTCCCCAGAACAGTTCACCGCTTCTCTATAGGGATATTACAAAATATTTTTAGCTCAACGATCTGCCGTTTTCTCAATTAATTTTCCTGTTTGTGAAAAACTTCGGTTCACATGTTAATGACTTTTTTATTGCCCCGCTTCAAAAGTAATTTCAGTAACAAAACTTCCATGACTTGTATGCAGGCATGGCAATAGAAGGCATATCACAGCAAGCCAAGGAAACATCAAAAGAAACTTTGTTAAACAATCTGCGAGACTTCTGACGTTCGCGAGTCCAATCGTGAATGAAAATTGACAAACAAAGTCTCTTGCGCGGTGTTTGCCTGAACGATCATTCTGCTGATCGGGCGAAAATTTGTAATCTCTCTTGACCCGTTGAATCGTCGAAATTCGAAAAATCTTCTTTAATCAAAAAAAACATTTTGTGGCGATAAAAAAAATTGCGCATTTTTAATGTCTCGTCAAGGCCTTTCCTATGTTGTGCTTGGTTTTATATATTTTTTCGAATTCTGAGTGAGCGGAATGAAAAAAGTATAAGAAAAATTTCGGAACACAATGTGCGTGAGTGCCAGAACGGCAAACACAACAAACTCATACCGTAAAAAGCCGGCCGGAATCATTAAGTCACGATGTGATGTACATATGCAAGATTACATAATTTTGTGTGCTTTTCTTCTTATTCGCGAAGCCATTTGTTCATTCTTTGCATGTTTTATTAGAGATTGTCGAGGATGAGAGAAATGTTGAGTTTTAAAGTCGGTAAACAAAATGTGTTAAACGATTGCCCGATCCACATCTGCGACAAAACTTAAAGCTCAACAAGCAAAATGTAGAACAAATTTCTAAATCAAACCGACAAAGTTTTATCATCTTGGTGTTTAAAGTTTTATTTTTCTTCAAGTTCTAGTCGAAGTCAACGAGAAGCAAAATATTTACATTAATATCGTATGATTTCTGTGGTGCGTTTGCGCTGTGGCGGTGGCTTTGCATACTGCGTAGTATTTTTATGATGATCATTGACGATGACTCTGTGTGATGGTGTACGAGAGTGTCTCGAGGTGTCGCAGAAAAAGAAGGAAGGAAAACAAATGTTTAAAGATGTTCTGACTGTAAGCATGTGTGCTTAAGCTTTTTCTGTGGCTGATCAAAGCGTGACAAATGTGTCCAAGAAATTTCGTCACCTTTCTGGATACTTTTGTGGAATTATGTTGATGAATGATACTAATGTGTAGAAAGGTGATTTTAAGGCCCGCCAGCCGAGTCGTGAAAAATCTGCTTTGAAGTTGTTGACAGAATGTCAACTTCATGCCTTGCCGAGATTTACAATTGACTGGAAATGTTGTTCGCAAAACAACTTTAGACCTTCTCAATGTAAAATATCGTAGTCTCCGGCTTTTCTCCGGTCCAAACTCCAAGGCATCTTGACGTCAGTTCTCAAATAACAATGTCTGCATATTGTTCCAGCCGGTTTTAACCAGAGTTTAACCTAACACGCGCTTGATACGTTCAATTTTGGCTTGATCTCGAATCTTCTGTCCAAAATGGATAGCAGTCCAGCTATTTTTTGTGACACGTGTAGACATGTACAGAAGATCTTTGAACAGGAAACTTTTTCCCGGTTCATTGCATCATTTCAAAATAGAACATCGTCAAACAATAAAAATAATTGTCAAACACGAGGCAGCTATGCAAACTTATCAGCTACTGATCACTTCACCCATTGGAATGTAATAACTCGCAATTCATTGTTTAATTGACAACTGTCGCGCAAATGTGATGTTAACTTTCCATTGAGCGAATGAATTGCTGATTCAACAGCCTTCTCACGATTGCGAACCTTTAAAAACACTTCGTTCAACTCGAATGAGGTCATTGACCGAAATATTTGATCTAAATCATTGTGATTCAGTGACTCTGCCAAGAATTCCTGCGAGCACGAACTTTCGTTTTCGTTACGGGGGGCAATTTTACTCATCTCTCTCAAAATAAACGTTTTATAGTGTTGCGTTCTCGAAGAATTCAGCCGTCGAATGCCAAAGTCTTCAAAATATGTTTATTTTATCGCCAACATCGGCATGTTTATCTGACTATGATAAAAACAATAACAATTCGATAACAAATAAGTCACAACGTGAATCATCTGATAAGGCCGCGCTGATCAAATGTCGCGACGAACATTCGCCGTTCACGGTTGCTGAAGCGACAAACTCAGGAAA
>JPYR01000232.1:92339-105427 GCA_000775305.1 Belgica antarctica
GTCACTCTTTGTATGGTTTGCCTTGAAGCTGCATTACTTCCTGTAAACAACGCGCTACGTGCTTTCCACAGCATGTAAATCTATTTGCTCGATTCGCTTCATTGCAAAAGTCTCAAGAGTGGTGCAGGCACCCGTGCCAAACTTGTGACTTTAATTAGGTGACATTAAAATTCTTTTCTGGGGGCTTGACTTGCTATTTCTATGATTAAGTCGCATTTATGACGTCCGAAGCTTGTTTACTGATTCAGACTTGATTTTACTGACGTGTTTTTAAAAACGTCGTATGATAACTTTTTTTCTCAATTTGCAATGTCTCAAGCTAGTTTTGTAAGAAAATCAAACGGTCTTAACTGGGTTTGTGTGAGTTGATATCCACATCAAAATCCTGGTAGCTTTAAAATCATGACAAAATCATTATAAGTGGTGATTTTTTTTTTAATTTCGTGCTGTCGCTGTGGATACAAGGATTTTGTGACATCGGTAGAACAATTACTATGATTTATCCATCCGAAAACATTTTAGGATCAAAACAACTTTACAGTTGTAAACAACTTGTTATTGAGAATTATTCAAAGTTTTTTTACGACTCAGCGACGAGCCTCCGACGACTCAGCCAGTATCGCCAGGCACGACGATGAATGATTCACACGAATATTTAAATAGCTTGTAAATTTTAATAGTTCGATTGAAAACTGGAACTTGCAAAAGCGTTTTACAATAACAATAACAAAATACTTCAAAACACTTGAGTCACCACGGATGATGTGTCAATGTTAAGGATTTCAAAAACACCTTCGTAGGTTGATCAAATAAAAGTAGTTCATGTTAGATCATGATTCACTTTGTTTTAATCTAGTGTTAATCGTGTTTTGCAGAAACAGTGTTTCTAGTGCACGTGCACTTGTTGTAAAGTCGATAACAACTTTTAACGTCTTTGAAAACTTCAAACTTGTAAAACATTGGATCAACATTGAAATCATTGAGTAATCTGACAGTAATCCATGAAGCATTTATTTCCAAACATTGAAACAATGAAAAATATCCATTCAGCAACAACGAAACATCAACAAATATTCAAACGAATGAAGACTCGTTGAACGTGCTACTTTTCATGCGACCCTCTGAAAACGCTTGAATTTTTGTATTTCGTTCGAATGGAACAGAAAAAATTCCAGGACCATCACTAAAAATTTTCAAATGTGAACGAATACAGAACTGTTCAAATTTCATTGCCGTTCCGTCGCACATTTTTTGCTGCACAACTTTCGTGGTTCCACGAGATGGAAAGCGAGAATCGTTCAGCAATCGCAAGTTTGCGCTGTCTCGTGGAAAACGCTTTTCATCTAGTTTCCCTCCTAGGTCAACGTTTCTATTCCTACTCTTGGTTGTGAAATAAAATAGTCATGCTTGTAAAGGAGCGGGAAACTTTCGAGACTAGCTGCAAGCGGCGTCGGGAGAGTTGGCCAGCCCGAGACTCATAGAAAAGGCTTTAAAACTGCAAATCGCCGAGACAATGCTGCTGCATTTCATGATTTCGTATGAAATTTTACTATTTCGTGCTTAATACTGAACGAAATCACCTTGAAACGGCGATTTCACTCACAAATCGCAAGAGTTTGTACTTGCTGGCAATTCTGCTGCCCGGTTAACGCTTCTAGCCGTTTTGAGGAATTTTGCAACGTTTTGTACAAGTATCCAGCAAAGTTTCCGATTTCGGCCTACTCGCCTCCAATACTAGAATACGGAGAGTCCCAGTTGACATCGGAAAAGCTGACTTAAAATGTCAATCTTCAGGGTTCACAATCGACTACACCAGCACATTGTGTTTGCAACTTTATAACAGAACGTAAATATTCAAGGTGGTGCTAGAGTTGTAGCTTTTATGGCAGTGAACGGGATGGCCTTGATCTTCTGGTGGAACTTTCAGCTTTGTATTGCACCTTCGAGCTTAAATGGAAATTGAGTTGAAAGTTTGCTTGGCTCAGCGATTTTGGATCGGCAAAAAAAAAATCTGAAGAGAATTTGGATCACGTAAGATCGTTCAGTTTATAATTTAATACTTTTTTGCGAAGAAAACTTCAAGACTGACTTGTTTCGATCAACTTTAAACTTTGTTTTTCAGACGCTCCCAAGATTAACGCAAGAAACGGCTACTGTTCAGAAATTCGGTTTATTAATGAAGCTCCGACTGAGCTTGAACAAATTTTTTGCGGGCTTTGCGAAAATTTGTTTTTATGTTTCGCAGAATTTTGTTTGTTTAATATTAATCAAAGGAAACATTTTGAGCTCTTGGTACGTCGCTAAAGAGTCATAAAAATATAAATAATAATGAAGAAAATTTAGTATAATGACGAGTATTTTATAAACTCATTCGAGTGTCGCTAGATTGTTCATAAAATAACGTTTCTTGGATTTTAATCAGTGGCCGCGCTGAACGCGATCGGTCTTTCCAGATCTGGCGGATTCTCGAGCGGATTGATTCTCCGAAAGGGCTTGTTCTTGTCGAGGTTGATTTCGAGTTGCCTACATGGTACTGCAAAGCGCGTGAAACATCACCAACTCCGGTGCAGCTGCTTAGCAATTGATGAATATCCAGAAATCGCCAAAACCACATCGCTGCTGCGTTTCATGCACGCCTAGCATCGTTTGATATTTTCTGAAACGATTTTCTAGAGTTTCTGTCGAAATCATCCCATGTTGAGCGTGGTCACAAAAAGTTTGCCCACGTAGTTTGAAAATTGAAACGTTTTAAGTCGCACCAACTCAGGCTCAATAAGAATTCAATTCAATTAGTTGAATTTATGATGGCTTCGGCTCGATAAAATCCTTCTTAAGCTGACGAAGAATGTTTTTCATTTAAACTTAAAATTAATTCTCGTACGTTGACCGTTCTCGTGTCGACTTAAGTGGGGAAGTTTTAGCTTTGAGTAAAGCAACCGTATTCCATGTCAAGTCTACGTATTCCTTGAGATTTTCAATTGTACGGCAAAATTGGATACCAGGGCAGCATGTTTCCATTGCAATTACTCTTCAATTACACTCCGGGCAAGTACTCCGCGTCTTCTTCTTCTTCATTTCTCATTTTTCACTATAAAAGTGTAAAAGATATTTTTTCATTCGCTTTCTTGTGTGTTGCCGGCTGATGAAGAGAGAACGCATCGCGGATTCCAACCAAAAATGAAGGTGCGCAAAGCGAAGCCGTTGAAACGTGTCGTTCAAGCACCGACTGAACAATTGAAGCGACTGTATAATTTCTTGCAATTCTATTTTATTTCAATGAAATGCTGTTTAACTGACAAGCAATGTTAGAAGTCGAAAACAACATTGATTTCAATTCGAATATGAAGTATCACATGGTTTGCGTTATCTTACATTTTAACTAACGTTTTTACATTGTAAATTGATATGTTCTCTTGACAAGTGTCTCGCAATTCCTTCGAAACTGTTTAAAAGTACGAATTTTTGTCGAAGAAGCAAGCGTCTTTGAAGTTTGTGGCGTTGATTATGGTGAAGTAGTCGTCGTGTATGAAGCGAATGATGTTTTCGATGGGACACAGGTACGCAGCCCTGCCACGACCGCGGTTCACTCGGAGACTTTTGCCATCCAAGCACAAAGTCATTCGTCTCGTGACGTCTTTGCCGTTGTACAACAGCCGAAAGTAGTGTTGGCTGTCGCTTGCGCTCCGGTAAACCTCAAACGACATTCTCGTAGCGTACGGTACGAATGACGACTCTTCAAGCAGCCCGACGGCGGCCAAGACGTTCTGAATTGTTTGATCGTGCGATGAATACAGAACCATTTTGAGCTTATCACCCGAAATCATTTTAAGCATGTAGTTAACGATGTTTCTCATGAGCCCATAGGCGCGAAGCAATCTCTCCATGATCTTGAGCCGGTTGTTACTTTCTTTCAGCTCGTACAAATTGGTGTAAGTCAATAACGTCTCAACGTGACTTTGCTCGATGCAATTGTTCGTCGGATTGCTCGAAATCGCTTCCTCGATATCGTCGTCGTCGTCTTTTGTCGTGGAAGGGTCGAACAGTTGACCGCCATCCAAGTCGATAATGTCGGTTTCGTGCTGTGACTGTGTCGTTGACTGACGAGCGTTTCTCTCGCACGGCAGTTCTTGGTTGTGGCATAAATACATCAAAAGCACATCGCGCAGCTCAAGCGGATTGAGAATTGACAAGTCTTGCGACTGAAGCAGCGAAGTTCCGATCCAGTTCACAAGCGATAAGACTTGCTGGTGCGAAGTGAAGTCTTTCGACTTGGCCTTTGAAAGTGTCCGCTTGAGATTCTCGGCGTTTGGGCAAGCACAGTCAGAAAAACAATACGCCAAGCTGTGGGATTCAAGAATCTGCAGATTGTGCCACCGGTCAGTGTTGGACAGCATGCTGTACATCAAAGCCATTGCTGATTGAAATGTTCTTCGGTATCTGGTCGAGTAAACGATGATTTCGTCTGAATTTAAAATCTGGTTGAGCAATAAATTTTCTGAGCTGTTAGCTGCTGACTTTGACGGTGCTGGCGGCTTTCGATACAAGTCCAACGAGTGTGCATAAGCGAATTTCATAAGTTCTCCAACGTGCAGAAGTTGAGAGATGCCTTTGTAAGTGAGTTGGCCAAGCAAGCAAATTTTCGTGTCTGCCGGCAACATCGGGAACCCGTGGAACGGACCCTGCCTGTTCCACGCTGCGTGACCGTTGTTGTTTCCGTTCGGGCCTGACAGCGTCGAGTTTAGCAGGTAATTGCGGTACTTTGTCAGCATCGAGTCGTTCTCGTGACTGCAGTCAATCGAGCTGTCCCGAACGTGATTTAACGAAGCCCGTACTCCGTGCCGTATCAGCAAAAGAATTCCTGAAATTAAATATTAATGAAAACTGTTGCTTTGAGATGAATATCTCGGTAAAGTCACCTTGAAGCGTCCAACCCTCGATTAATCCACCTTCTTCGGCCGGCACCAGGCCGTCGATGTCATTGCACAGCTGGCGGTGGTAGTGATCAAGCTGCTGCTTCTTCATCACCAGTTCCTTCTGGTGTTTACTCGAGTAAAATGACTTCGAAGCCAAAAGATTGATTCCTAAGTCCGACGACACGTATTTGTACATTCCTATGATGATTAACAGGATCCAAAGCAGGAGATATACGTAGAGTGTCCGGTGTTGCGGTGACAAACGAATTAAATCCTTCAAAAGCACCATTTTAAGAACTGTACTAGCCACTCAATCAACAAATAATGAAAACAAAAATGAATTTTTAGTTGACGAAACTGATGTGCGCATGCGAAGGAGTTGAAGATTTTGGGGCGAACACAAGTTGCGTCATTGCTTGATGAAAGAAACTTCCTGAAATTTACAGTTTCTGAAATAAAATCTTTACATTAACTAAAATTTCTAGCTGAAAAACTTAGTTTTAGTCGCTTCAAAGCCCTTGACATCACTTACAACCACCCACAACAAGGAAATTCAAAGGCAAACTCCGTTACAACATTTTGCGAGTGAAAACTTTTTCTTTATTTTAAATCAATTTCTGGTTCTTTTCTCTCGATCGAGTAGAATTATGCGGGTAAAAACGTTTAAAAAATTCATTTATCGCTTATCACAGTTAAAGGCTTTTCGAAACGAACATCAAAACAAAAATTCCTTCAGTTGGTTGCGCATAAATAAAGAGTTTTACGTTTGTTTGCTTGTTTTATCGAAAGGAAATCTTTTAAACTCAAAGGAAAAATTATCGGAACACTAAATTAAATTATAAATTGTTAATTAAATTAAATTTTGATTGAAACGAGTTTCAGCGCTGATCCGTCTTAGGTCGACGGCACTGGAATCAAAAAGCTGTTGGTGTTTTCATCGCTGGGCGCTTTGCGGCACACTTTTGGCGTGGTCGGAGCATCGGGGAACAGGGAAATCGAGGACGACTTCTCCAGCCGAAGCTTCGAGTTAACCGCCGACGCGATGTGCTGCTTCACGATGGTGTTTAGGGTCGTGGAAGTCTCTTTTTCGCCATTTTCTAACGCTTTCACTGAGTTTTCTTTGTCTTCGTCAAAGTGCAAGAACGAGTCAGATGAATCGCGGTCGATGGGTATCGCTGTGATGGTGACGTTAAGGCTTTGTACGTTGAGAATGGGCTGTGAGATGTCATCGCACGGTGTGGTGTCGGCTGTCAGCCACTTGTGGTTGAAGCACTCGCTGACGCTCGGACGATTGCTAAAAAGATACGAAACGAAATGAACGCAACGGTTTAGGCGGTAATCAAGATCATCATCACTTACCATGCCTTGAGTCGCATTGTGCACTTCATGAACTCGATGGCGTCGTCAGATATGCCCTCGAACAGCTCGTCGGGGAAAGTAAGGTTGCACTGTGAGATATTAAGGAACGTCTCCTGCTTGTCATCACTTCCATATGGACTGAAACCCGACAGCAGCACGTAGGTCAGCACACCGATCGACCAGATATCCGTCTTCAACGACAAAGGCTCGTACTGGATAATTTCCGGTGCAACAAAGTCCGGAGTGCCTTGAATCTCGCAGACATTTCCTTTGCCCTCGATGGCTCGCGAAAATCCAAAGTCACACAGTTTCAGACCGTCTGCGAGTGTGCGAAAAGGAAGAGAAAGAAATTGGTTTTTAAGTGAATGGTCATGGTCAAAGTGAATTGGTGGTCATTAGGGGAGCTTTTACTGGGAACGTCACGGTTGAAGGGCATTCTAATGAACCAATTACAGTGTTTTATGAAATATTCGAACGCGATTAACTGGCAATTTAAGTTGATTGGTTTTTTAAACAGTATGAAATTACACGAGACGTGTCCCAGGCATCGTCCCCAACACCGTTTATTCTCTTCCGCAACTGCCTTACCTTCCAAGTTGTTGGAGTTGAGCAAAATATTTTGCGGTTTGATGTCGAGATGCGCAACGTTTCTTCGATGCAAGTAGTCCAGAGCTTTTAAAACTTCTCGAATGCAGTTTCGAGTCTTCTGCTCGGTCAGTGAACCGTCATCGTCGAGAATGGCCTGCAAGTCTCCGGAAGCCCTGCGAAAAAACAATTAATTCAGAAACTGTTATTTTATGAGCTTTTTTGGCTTAATTAAGCTTCTTACATCTCCAGGATGAGAACGAACTCGTTGCGTGTCTCATAAACAGCGTGGAGCTTTACGATCTGCTTCGAATCAGAGCTCAACATAAGAACTGCAATCTCGTGCTGAATCTGCTTCACCCAGCAAGTGGCTCGTCGCCGACGCCTCAAGAACTTTGCCGCGTATCGAATGCCTGTCTCTTTGTGCGTTGCTCGACGAACCGTTCCGAAATTTCCTCTGCAAGGGAAAGAAAATAGGTTAGCGATGGTAAAGACAAACGATCCGATTCATATGTGTCTGCAGTTGATGGCAGCAGCAGCAGAACAATGCTGAGAATGTTCCAAAATCCCGAAAACAACGCCAAGCGGAAAGCTGAGTTCACCCGTCAACCTCAATTCATGAGAAATTCCTGAGAAGCGTTTGAATTCAACATAAAACTGGGTTTGGAAGCCATGAATCAATGAAGGCAGAATCTGTCACCTAACATTCGCACTCCCCATTCACCGCTTAAGAAGATTCCGCCATTCATTGGTTCCCGTCAACCTACAAACTACAAGTCTTGTCATGTCGAATTACGATGCTTCACTCGCGATAAACCCATCAAAAGGCATTTGCAAAATAAAAGAACAGAAATGGGACAATTATCTGGCGAAAAAAGGCAGAAACAGTTAGGTTCATGAAGTTGAACCATTCTCGTCTCTACCACATCATAACTTTCAGGTTTTATTTTGTGTTCTTCTTCTTGCTTCTTGGTTTCTTTCTCTCCGCTAGTTTCTATCGTCATGAATTGCAAAAGTTCAATAAACATATTTGTTTGTTTCTTCTCCACTCGAGGCACAGCCTTATCATGATCATGTTGTGAAGTCTGTGGGTGGGGAGAGTTGTGGTGTTAAGTCACAGTTGGGATTAAGTTCTGGAAGATTTTTTGAGTGCAAGGTCGTTGGATATTTGAGACTTGGAAAGAATTGTCGTAGAACTTGTTTGGTTTATAAGATCAACTTGATGTTTGGTTGTTATCAAAGTGACTCAATATCTTAACTAACCCAGTTTTAGGGATCAATTCGCGAAAGGTGGAAATTAGTGTTTCACTTTTTACAATTTTCAACCCATCGTTAAGTTGTTTATTATGCTTCGAATGGAGTTCAAGCCAACCTTCTGCTGATGGTAGGCTGTACCGTAATTGCAACCACTAGAAACCATCTCGAACAAGCCTTGAGTGAAGTGTTCAACTTATCAACTTAAGAAACTCTTTTCATCATGTTAAAACTCTGGTTTAATTGTCGAAAAGTTCTGTTTAAAAGTACTTAAAGTTCTGTTTTCTTAACTTGAACTTTTATTTTAATTGACTCAATCTTCATCTTTATCACTTCCAAAGCTCTAAAACTTTAAAGCTATAATTTACTATTCCAAACAGTTAACCGGCATATTCACGACGTCATTCCCTACGTTATCCACACCGATCTCCCACAAATGACATCATCCAATTGCGAACATGTGAGATAATAATATGACTAATTAACGATCACGATGAGACGGCCGAAAGAAATTCTCACAAACAAATTTCGTTATGCAATATCATCGTTGGCAGATAATCCAACTGGAGAAGCCCAGCTGAGAAATTGTTACTTCTGCGCGAGTCTCTTGTGCGCGAAATGAGAAATGAAGAAAGAAAATGATGCGCTTACATTTGTAATTGTCAGGCATTAGGTAACGAAGCACGCAAAATCTCCCCATTTTTACAACAAACGAAAGTACCGCAACTGGTGCCAGCGTCGTGAGGCGCATATTTCATCGTTTGGCGACAAAATAGGTTTCGTTGTTGAGATTAACAAAGCATCATCAGAAGCACACGGAAGCAGCGCATTTTTTCACGCACTCTATCAAAAGAAATTATAAGACAATTGGGTGGAAGCCCGAAGCGAGACTGTAATTGAAATAAGTTATGGATCTTTTCGGAGATTCACCAGGTGATTCAGTCGACCTATTGAGAGCCGCGATTTGATAGCGTTAAGGTCACTCGTTGTTCTTCGCGCCAGGGCGGAATGTTCAACCCTGTTTAGACAAGCTCGCGAAACGTGTTAAACAACTTTGGAGCTATGAATTCGCGATCGAGTGTGTGACCTACATCGCGATGCGTGATTGTGGGAGAAATGTTCATGTCCAGAGATGGCTAAATGGCCGATCATTAATGTCTGTTTTGTAAAATGAGATTCGCGAAGCGAGCGCGAACAGTTTACCGTCCATCGGCGGAGTCCCCCAGCTTTGCACCAATTTCCTTTTACATCGCGACTCTCGTACGCGCTCGTTCGAGCGGAGAGTTTATTGCTGTGAACTCTCTCGAATGGAACTTAATGATGATGTTTGTCCATCGAAATTGATTCTGTGGGACGAGACACAAGGATCCGTACTCGATCGATTAATTAACTTTGTTCACATCCATGCCTGCACATCCGATGGTCAATCGAAGCCGAGAGAGTTCAATTTATTGTGGCCGTAAATCGTGAGATCATTTTCTCAAAGGTCGCGTCGAGTGCTGTGACGGCTGCACCGAGAATAATCGCAGGAACGATCACAAGTTGTGTGAATTTTAAGAACCGCTTGTGATTTCCACATCAACTTCACCGACCCATGACGAAGCACGTTAAGCGTCCCCTTAGAAAGTCTCGAGTCTATGCTTACGTAATCGCTTCGAGTCGCAAATCGTTTTATTCTTTTCGTCTTTTCTTGAAACGTTTTCAAGAACCCGCGAGTGTTTGTTTTTGATTTCCGCTTTCATTATCGACTTCACCGCCGCTCGCTCATAATTTACAGTTATTCGCTACCTTTTCGTGAAACAAAACATAAATTAAAATCATTTTCATGAAGAACTAATTGAAAGAGCTTTGGAGTAGTCGACTCTAGCACGACACACAAGCAGCAGAATTTCATTCAAAGCCTTTTTTGATCAATCGCGCGAGATCATGATGTTGGGTGTCGAGCGAGCGCTGCAGCAAAAAAGCGACGCAAAATCTTGGACATCTACGAAAAAACGAATGTTTTGACCCAATTTGGCGTTTGTCCCATCAGTTTTTTCGCTAATTATATTCAAAGAAGAAAAAAAAGTCTTGGCGGAACTTGTTCTTCGATCTTTCAATTTCGGAACCGGCCAGAAATCGGCCGAAAAACTGCTTAAATTAATGACTCACGAGAAATTAGCATCGAAAGGCGATTTGTTGTCGTCGCCAAAACAAATCAGCTAAGAATCTCGCCGATGCACAACTTCCTCGTTCACCTCAAAAAAACCCGCGCGCCGATTTCTTTCTCTCTTTCCTTTCCACCCGACTTCAACTGCAGCGACAACTGCTCGAAATTTCGCAATCGAAACTTGAGGAATTTGTAGCACATGATTATGCAATTTATCGCGAGAGAGCAGACCGAATAACACGAATTTGAATTTAAATTCTCTTCATGCATTTTCAGCGTTGCCAATGAACTTGTTTTTGTATGTTTTTTGTTTTCTTTTACTCGATGGACCGTTTGGGGAATGCATAACAGTTGTAATTGAATTTATAATTGAGTTTAAGCTAGTTGTAACCATAACTAATAAGCATTGACTTTGTTGAGAATGTTTCTAACTGAACAAATCAGTAAATAGCATGTTCGAATCCTTAGAATTGTAAATTAGCGTCAATACATTTTTTACCCCTTCATTCACTTTGCAGTTCAATCTTGACCCACTATGCACACAAAAACTCTTCGAATCAACCACTTCCGCCCACGCCTCGTCTGTCCCAAAACCACCAAACCTTCCCCCATACACCCAAAAACTTGATTCGACGACTTTTTTTTCTTTTTTGCCGCGACCTAAAAACAATTCGACTGCTGCTCTAGACATTCAGGAATGACTTTTTGCTGCATAAAATTAAAATTTCACGAATGAAGTTCGATGAGTAAGTTATTCAAGTTTCCGACTTATAAAATTCAAGCATATATGAGCATGTTGAGAGATGTTGAAAAATCAACATTCCGATCGGTTCCATTGCGATACATTTTCTCTCTTTCTCGTGTTCGCTTGTCTCGCAAGTTATCTCGCTACGATATGAATTTATAGCCGATTTCGCCGGATTTTTGCGCTTCATTTCCTGCATCACGAATTCGCGGTCGAAGGAGTTTAATGCTCATCCAGAACACGATATCGCGGAACGTCCAGCTCGCGGGCGATGAGAAATGCGATTCGAGAGCCAAATTAATTGTGAAATGTTTTGGCGCCTGCTTCACGCTACACAACCCTTTTCGCCGGCTTACACGCGAGCTGCGACGCGCTCAAGTATGTGCAAAAGCACTAAAAATAATTAGAAAAGAATTTCAAGGTAAAGCACACTGTTTGACATCGCACACACTGCAAGTGCGATCGTTCTTAGCGATGCTCGAGTAATTTGATTCATCTCCCACCATAAAAAGATCGCCGAGCCAACCTCTTGACCTAAAAAAAGACGAAAATCCATTAAAGTATGGTTTCACTCGAGCATAAGTTTCGCCAGTCGTCGTGGCCATGCTGCATTCCTTGAGGCACATTTATTTTTAGGGGGAAAGTAAGCAGAGATCACCAAGACGTTTTCTGCATTCTTGAACTTTCATTGAGAAGCGCATATATTTTTAGATTAGATCGTGGTCGTCATCATAATGAATTGCATGAGCGTCTAATGGGAATTGAGAGATGCGCCGCGCTACGATGCAACATCTTGCACTCGCTCTAATGGCCATGCAATAATCATTTGTCACGTTGATTTATGTCTCTTTAAGCGACGTTTCACTTAAGAATTAATTCTTAATAACAAATGCCTTTAGAAATTCCTGTTTTGAAATGTGCAGAGCTGATTCAGACTCGCCGATTCAATTTCTTTATTTTTTGTGATTGTTATTTCGGTATGCATTGAAAGCTGTAATGACCAAAGCAGCATCGAAGATTTTAACAACTTTCGACCCTGCTCCATCCCCTCCACCGACTCAATCCCAATTTGAACAGCTTCCAACACTTCCTACTTCTGATGATCTCTGAATGAACACATCAGCGTGTATTGCACAATATTTTAGCGCCAGCTTTTATTGCTTTCCATCAAAACATGGAAATTAGTTTTTCGTTGTTTTCTGTTTGCACATTTCACAGCTGAGTGGCAATTAAAATTGCTTTTGTTGACGGAGTTTTGAAGACTCTTACTGGTGATGGCATTCGTGGGAGTGAAAATTGTATTATTAGCTCTCGTGAAGGTATTTTTGGCGATATCATGTAAATGAACTAATTTGGTATTCTACGCCGAAGCGCTGATCACCGCTCGAGAATTCATCAATGAACGCGCAAATCGTCTTAACGCAAGCAAAGAAGTATGGCAACATTGCCAAGGAGCGTCCTACGCTAAGATCTGTAAAATTTATAAGCTTCCAATTTCCATGTACAACTTGACATCAACAAACAATGTCTCAACAGAAACACCTTCTAGTTTCAAGCAAGTCGACGAGAGTCTCGCGCGCTTGAGAGGAAAAGAAAAATATCGCCAAAAATGAACATTTTTCTTTGATTTAAACATTTGCTAGTCTAGAGACTGTAAACGATGGGGCTTTTTGGCAATGGGGATGGTGCGGGAGTGATGTTGGGTATGAGAGTTGACAGTTAAGAATGATTTTGAGGTTATAACTTGGCAATTCAGATTTTTGAGGTTAAACTAACAAATTTCAAGGTTATGTCCAAACTATTCAAGACATCACATCACTAAGTGACACTTCCACTTCTCCGCGAATTTGCAAAACAGCGGAAAATTAAAAGCCATCACTTAAGAATCATGGGAAAATTTAACATTAATGAGGTGCTTGGAAGCTCGCACAACTCGCGGATCATCATCTTTATTTTAGGGAAAATCTCTCTTTTACTTCCCAAAACAACAACCATTTAACGAAATGTTAATTAAATTCTTTGTTGACTCTTAGGGCTAATGACTAAAAACGGAATGAAATAAGGAATTTTTGAGTGTTCTTTT
>JPYR01000233.1:0-25694 GCA_000775305.1 Belgica antarctica
TTGAGCAAATGTATTTTTGCAAAAGTGGTATAATAATGTGTCGTGGTACTGTAGTGTCACAACTTGATGTGATACAACTTTAAACAGCTGAATTACTGTCTTGAACCATCTCCAACCATCTCTCCTATCTTTACATCAACAAAAATTAGTTTCGCAGAACCAAAATCAAGTTTTCTACTAATCACTCAAGCTTTTTCACGAGAAATTAGCAAAATTTGCTTAAGGATCATCACCTTTTCTAAGAAATTTTCACACGGAACCTTTTTTCACGGAACCTTGAAGTCGACCTTATCGAAAAAGTAGAATTTTGGAGCATCACAGCAGAATATTTAGCGAAAGTATACACTAAACATTAACTCGGCGAATAAAAGCGGTAAATTAAGTAGCAAGAATTTCATTGTCGCTAACGAATAATTCGCAGCGTTGACCTTAGAACCGGACACAAAATCTTTTGTCATAGCTTTTCAGCAAAAAACCACAAAAACAGTTCGAAAAATCACGAACCGCATCACATTATGGGGAAGAACAATAAATTGAACATCAAACCAAGAAGAATTTTCTATGTAAAAACTTAATCGATAAGACATGCAACAATTTTGAGACAAGTTGAAGTTTAAAATGAAATAAAAAGTAAAATTAATCAAAGGACATGAAGTTTTCTTGGAATCAATTTAGGTCAAAGCAAATTAATTTCAACAAAGTTTTTAATCAAAAAACCGTCGAAGTCATACAAATCACGTCAGTCACGACTTTATCGAACTCTTTCAAACTTATATCAAGTTCCTTAACAAATTAAAGTTTTTCTTTTATTACCTTTTGTGATCTTTAACAAAGTATTAGTGATTGAAAAGTTATCGTCACTGCTGAAGTCTTATCGCATCACCGTTTCGAAAGTTTATAACGGTGGCAGCTGGTCAATTGGTGTCGTAAAGACGTAGTCTTCTGGGAAGAGTGCCTTTGCGTGTCCGTACATCAGCTTATACGACTGGCGAATGGTTGCCTCAGCCACGCCGGCAATGTCTCCGATTTCTTTGTGTGTTTTTTTGTTGTCAGAGGCCTGCGAAGCCATGTAGATCGCAGCAGCAGCGACCGATATCGGCGAGCGTCCAGGTACGATGTCGAGTTCCACAGCCTTGCGGGCGATGTGAGTTGCGGCGCGTTGTACCGAGTTGGGCAGGACCAAGTTGGCACAGAAACGCGACATAAAATCGGCGGTGGTGATGAGATCGACGGAAGTAGCGAGAGCTTTCAGGGTGAGCTTGAAACACCGACCGATCTCCTTCTTGCTCACGCGACTGATTGCGCAAATTTCTTTGAATGTTCTAGGAACACCTTCTTGGCGGCAGGCAATGTACAGACAGGCCGATGCTTTGGCGTCGTTGGAGCGTCCTTTGAGACTTTTGCCGTCGTGGACTTGCTTGAACAGGTTGTTGGCGCGGTCGACGATGGTCTTCGGCAAATTGATGCGGTCTGCCATGGATGAAATTTCACGGAATGCTGTGATGAGAGCGCGGTCACTCGAGCTCATGGTTCGCCTATTTTGATACTTCGAAGCTAAAATGATAAAAAAATACGGCTCAGTTTGTTGATATTGGTGAGTCACGATTTGTTTTCGTCACTCACTGCCAAAAGCGTCGAACGACGCAGCTCCAGTGCCCGGTCCGATCATCGTCGACAAATCACCGCCGCTGAGCAAAGGATTTTCAGGTCCACCAACACGAGATGGATCAACAGATGCCTTCTCGTTACTGAACGTTCGCCACTCTGACCCGACGTCGATAACTCTGAAATCGCGGAAAATCAAAGACTGGATTCCAATGCGCACTTTGACTTCACTCACCTATCGCCGATGACGAGGCCGCATTCTGAACAAATCATGTCACCAGCTCGGTAGTCTTCAATCAGCGGTGCGTCTGGATGATGTGTACAGACGACTTTGTCTTTGTAACTACAAGTTTCAAGAACGAATTTTGTTAAATCATGAAATCCGACGAATCTTTGCAGATATCGAGCTGCATTTGTGTTCGATCAACTCACCTCGCACTTGTGCTTGCCATTGTGGACTGCTTTGAACTGCGTCTGTCTCGTGATGATGCTGAGCAAATAAATAAAACTAAATTCAAAATATGTCTTGGTAAATCAACTGAAGCATTCAACAGCGGGAACTATTGGAAAATGAAGAACGAAACGTTGACAGTCGGAAAAATAAGAACCAACTTTGCTGTTCATTGAAAAAACAAACGATTTTGAGCGACGAAAGATTTTAACAAACAGAAAAGCCTCAAAAATCTACAGAAATGGTGAGTAGACAGGGCTGAACAGCAGTTTAACCGTTCGCTGATTCAATTGCGTCATTTTAGTTACCGCTATCGCTTCTGAAGACCGCGCAATCGCACCCAATGGTAAATATAAACAAACAAAATGTTTTCTTCTTGCCGGAAATCTCAAATTTTCCATCGATTTTAGCTCGTCGAGTTGAAGAACGGAGAGACCTACAATGGACACTTAGTGAGCTGTGACACATGGATGAACATCAATCTCCGTGAAGTAATTTGCACGTCGAAGGTAAAAATTCAAGGAATTGATGCTGAATGAGTTGGGTTCTGATAGCCGGAATTGAGATTGGTGGCTTCAATTGTGATGAGTCATGTTGAAGACGCACTTGAAGCTTGTCAAATTGATAGCGGATTGAATAAGCCAGCTCGTATTGACAGTTCACAGAATAGAGCATTAAGGAAACTTGCGCAATGCAGTCAGGTTAAACATCACTGGTCGCTCGTTCGATCTCTTTGACATTGATGACAACTTTTTCTCATGCAGACGTTTGCTGTGTGCGTTAATAAGCTTCAACTTGACTTGAAACACCACAAAAAGGCTCCAAATTCAGCAGCTCACAGTGTAACAGCTCTGGCTGTCAATCAGCAACGCCCAGAATAGCTTTCAAATCAGATCAAATGCTTTCAGAGCAACTCAATCAATCAGAAACCCAGCTCGATCAACAAAAACATCATCATCACTTTTTAAACTCTTAGTTACTCAATGAATCACGTTTTAGGACGGCGACAAGTTTTGGCGCATGAATGAATGCTACATCCGTGGCAGCACAATCAAATATCTCCGAATCCCAGACGAAGTCATTGACCTGGTCAAGGAAGACGTTCAAGCTAAGACTCGCCGCGCTGAAATGAACAAAGGCAACCGAAACCAGCAAGGCGGAAACCGCGGAAATTTCGGTGGTGGGAACAAGAATAACCAGAGCCGTGGACCGAATCAGAATCGTGGTGGCATGAATCAGAACCGGAACAACGCCGGCAAGCCACCACAGTAAAGTGTAAGCTACTCCATGTCTCAGACATTCATTTTCATGCCCCAGAAATAAATTTCTCAAGAAAACGAAAGAAATTCTAACGAAGTTCATGTTTTCAATCGCCGAAAAGCGGAACAAAGTTCATTTTCAGCTATTCCGTACAGATATTTATTTACCGACAGTCGGGTTCAAAGTGTAATTAATTCTCAACGATGGCACTGAAAGGTCTCCGAGTGATAGAAATGGCGGGTCTGGCACCGTCGCCCGTCTGTGGCATGATCCTTTCAGATTTTGGGGCCTCGGTGACGAGGGTAGACAAGGTGAGCTTCAAATCAGCTCGTCGTACCCATTATTTACATTATCCCATCAACAGGTAGTTAATAACCAAATTGACGTGCTTCGATCGGGCAAGCGAACAATTTCACTGAACCTCAAGCAGCCAAAGGCCGTCGAAATAATGAAGAAGCTGTGCAAGAATGCGGACGTGTTGATAGAGCCGTACCGACCTGGTGTGATGGAGAAATTGGGGCTGGGACCGAAAGAGATGTTGGCCGTTAATCCGGGGCTGATTTATACGAGACTGACTGGGTTCGGAAGTGATGGACAGGGCAAATATGCTGACCGCGCTGGTCACGACATCAATTACTTGGCTGTGTCTGGTCTGCTAAGCATGTTTGGTCGCAAAGGCGAAAATCCGATCGCGCCAGTCAACTTCGGCGCTGACTTCGCTGGTGGTGGGCTCATGGGCGCTTTTGGTATCTGCGTTGCGCTTCTTGAGCGGCACCGGTCAGGAAAGGGACAGATCGTTGACTGTGCAATGGTGGAAGGAGCTGCGTACATCGGTAGCTGGCTGTTCAGGTCGCGAAGTCTTCCAGTCTGGACCGGCAATCGTGGTGAGAACTTTCTTGACACTGGAAATCATTCTTACGACACTTACGAGACGAAAGACGGGAAATTCATGTCGGTTGGCGCGGTTGAACCGCAGTTTTATGATATTCTCGTTAAGGGACTGGGACTTGACCCAGACGAGGTTCAGCAGCATAGCGAGGTAGAAAAAAACCGCGAAATCTTCAAAGAGGTTTTCAGAAGAAAAACTCAAGACGAGTGGTGTAAAATATTTGATGTCTTAGATGCCTGCGTGTTTCCAGTGCTTGAGTGGGACGAAGCAGGCAATCATCTGCACAACAGGGCAAGGAAAGTGTTCGAAGATCCTAGTCAAACGGAAGGTGTTGTCGTCCCCAGTCCGGCTCCAAAACTCAGCAGAACCCCGGCGGTGTCAAGTGCGAGATTCCCCGAAAATGACTCACTAGAGATGGCGAAGGAAGTTCTCGCCGAAATTGGCCTTGACAAGAAGGAAATTAAGGAGCTTTACGAGAATGGGGTTCTTCTTCTCGACGAGAAGGCCAAACTTTGAAGCAATAACAGTGAAAATGGTTGAAGGTTTGAATGTTTTTGTAGTTTTAATGGCGATATTCTTGTTAAACCCTCAAGTAATAAAAACAGAATTTTCTCTCATCGCCCTAGTTCACTCTTTGCTACACATGCGATTTATATCATTCTGAAGTGTGTCTGATAACGAGAAAAATTAACATTCTTCCATGCAGCGAGCGATAGCTAGCTTCGATGTGGATGGCAAGGAAAATAGCTCCGGGATTTTTTCCATGTTAATGGTAATGACTCGACTTGATGCTCGAGAAGAAAAATGTCCTTAAAAGGAGGCTGGAAGAAATATCTTGAACCAGCTTTGTCGTTAAAGTGACAGGACTGCCGCCAAATGGCACTGGGAGTGGTTTGTGATGGGTTGAACCTGATAGAAATGGGCAAAGTGCGGGTTTGAATTGGAGAAATGTTGGTTGGAAGTTGAAGAAACTGGGTTGAAACAAATCTAAGATCAATAATTTAAGCTTATTACAGACCCAGGCTAGGAAGCTGAAGGAACGGGAAGAATTTTGGGAAGAACGAGGAAGAACGATCCTAAGCTTCTTAGCCTGGTTACAGACAGTGCTGGAACAGGAATAACATCACGCAAATATTGTTTGAACCCATTTTCAGTCACTCGTTGGCTTTCAAATCAAATTGCTATCAAAATCCAAGCCTTCACGTCACTCCCACACCTGGCTTTCACAAGATGGCATCGAAATGAACAGAAAACAATCTCGAATTTTCTTGAAGTCAGTCTTGCTTTGGCAAAAGGGCGAATGTAATTAAATGAAAGTTTGCGGCTGGAGAGACGAGAAAGAGCGAAAAGCTTGTTGGCAACCGAGAATTTTCATTGCAAGCCCTTTTCCGCTTCTAATTAACAGAAAATATTTACATAATGAAAATATTTGAAAGCAGAATTTTAATCTGTTTGAAATTGTTGACTTTTCTCCTAAAAAGGCTAAGAAAAACTTTTGCCAGTTCAAGAAGATTTGGTGGGTCAGGTTTGCGAAGAATGCGGCATTGAAAGTTTGCATTGGGTTCTTAATCTTTTCACATTTTTCACCCTTGAAATTTAAGCAAGCGATTGCTGAAATCTTCATCAGCAAAAGTTCATCGCAGTCGCCGACGTTTGAAAATTTTCACTACAATTTCCATTAAATTTCAAAAGTCAAATCTGTTCAGACGTGTTTAAAAATTCTCCGTGAAAAAACCAATTCAAAATGTCAAGCTGCTGTCCAATCTTTTGTGCACCTGAACCATGCTGTTTGCCATCACTTTGCTGTAAGCCCGAACCAGAACCGTGTTGCAGACCAGATCCTTGCTGCATGCCAGATCCTTGCTGCATGCCAGATTCTTGCTGCATGCCAGATCCTTGCTGCATGCCAGATCCTTGCTGCATTCCAAGTCCTTGCTGCGTTCCAAAACCCTGTTGTCCCAAGCCTTGCAGCCCAGTGAACTACTGCCCACCCCCATGCGGTCCCGACCCCTGCTTTCCTTCACAGTGCTGCAAACCCCCAATCTGTGGATCAGTTGGACCTTATGGACCATGTTGGTATGACACGCCGTGCGTGATCAGCCAAGGATGTTGTAAGAGAAAGAACTTTGAAGGCTTGATTCGTTTCCTAATTAACTTCGTTTTCAGATTCACAGGATCTGGTGACGTACAAATGCAGCTCCTGAGACGAAAACTGAGACCAAATTAAAGCAGTCTTGATGAAACACTTTGACAACTTTTGACAATAAAAAATTGAAACAAGAAGCTTTCGTTGTTCAGTTGAAAGCTTTGCGATCAGCACTGGAACTTTCTTGTTTGTTTTATTTGCAGCAGTTTACATCTGTGAAGACATTTTACATCTGTGAAGACTTGACAGCTACGAAGGCTTCTTGACTACTTCGGTTTGTTTGTGATCAGTTATCGATTGTCATAAGCAAGGCAATTCTTAGAAAAAAATCTTCTTTTTTACTTGAAGCACAGCTGATCTAGCAGTCTGTACTTACTTCCCTCGAATTTAACAACCACGTCAGTTTCTTGCAACTCGGTTTGAAAACGCGGCAACCGTTAAAATTTTGTAAGAGGCAGAAAACCAGCAACGAGTTTTCCAGAATTCATTTGCAGGCGAACGTTTGATTTTTCATCGACCAATCTCCGCCGTGGCACCTGTTCTGGTTTATCAACTAGTTTGCTGTATTCAGCTTGTGTTTGGCGAAGCAATCATCATCAAGAGCTTTTTTTGCTGCTGTAGTCATCGCTGGATACCTTGCTTATGACATGACTCACCACTTCATCCACCACAGCAGTCTTAAGAATGGATTTTTGTATCACCTAAAACGGTATCACAACAATCATCATTTTGTGACCACGTTAAAGGTTTTGGAGTCAGTGCAACCGGAAGTGATTCTGTTAGAACGAAAATAAATTTGAAAAATTGAAATACAAGTTACTGTGGTGAAAAGTCACTCATATAAATGAAAGCCTTTATTTTTTGTTTCAAAAGTTTTTTATAAATTAAGTGGTTGATAAGATCATCTAATTAATTGATTCTAATCCTAGCTGTCTGAACAAACCTTTACAATTTTCAGTATTCAAGAACATGGAGCATGAACTGGCAATCAAACTCGCACTTCGAAACCTGAAGCTGTCAAAGCCTTTTGGTTTCTCTGCGTTTTCTGTCGTAAATCAAAAGTTTGAGACAAAACCAGTCAATCTCTTAAATTTTGTGACGTGCTTTTGCGTTGGGTTGTTTTATTTTCTTATCCATCAAGTTCAAAACTGAATTCATAACAGCGCCGGCTGAGATAGTTGACTATGGCAACTTTGTGATCTATTTCGCTTCACTCATAATAGCATTGATTGCGATTGTCGCTAATTTTGTGTTCCGGAAACAAACTTGGGGCATCATTCTGCTACTGGCAGACATTGACGTGCAGTTTAAGGCCATTGGATACCGCGAAGATTATGCTCAGAATGCGAGAAAGGTTTTAAAAAAGATGATTGCTCTATTCTCGCTTTTCATACTGCTAATTGTGTCAGTTTACGTTAAGGACGGATCGTTTCTTAAGACAGCTTTCTATTCCTATGCTGGACTTTACTTTTTGCTTATCGTTGGTAGCGTCGTTGGGCTGGCAAATGCAACGCTGATGCGGTTAAAGCTGATGACTAAAGTTTTGAATATAATTTCAAATTCTAAAGTCAAAAAAAATATCCACAACGACTTAGTTACACTGATAAATATTTTTTCAGACGTTTTAAAAGTTCACGACTCCATAAACTTGTGTTGCGGCATGCAAACGATGCTGGATGTTGGGCTTTTGTTTTTCCAAACAATTTTCACACGTTTCATGGCGTTTAAAGACTACAAAGACCACGGATCACTGAATGTTCGATCAATATCGTCGGTCCTGTATGTTTTGTATCTGCAACTTTTTACCAGAACTGTGCTTCACGTCTGCACGCTAAGTGCGAAGGAAACTGGAAAAAAAATTTAGATACCTATCAAACACAATTCTAAAGGAGTCTGACGATGACACTGAAACAGCGTTGCTGCTGTCACTGAGTTCATTGATCAAGGCCAACTTTCCGATATTCACTTGTGGTTTGTTCGATTTTGATCTAAAATTAGTGTACGGAGTGAGTTGAATTAGAGTCGGATGCGATCAATAACGATCTGACAGGCCATTTTTCAGATGATAACATCGTTTTCTACCAATTTCATAATTTTAATGCAGTTTGATATCGCATCACGTTCAAAAAATTAGATTTTACATAATTTTTGTTCAATTTTCTGTGAACAGTGAAACTGTGAAGACAAAAATGACGATGTTGGAGTTTGCAGCACGGCGGATTAAAGGAGCGAAAATGTTGGGATTCGCGTCAATCACGATCATCAATGGAAAATCTGTGACGAAGCCCCTTGATGTTGTTTACATGCTGGTGAGCGTTTTCTTTGGACTTTTAATCTGCTACGCTGCGATGATCAAGAGACGGGAACTGTCCACCTCGTCATCTGAAATCGCCAACTACGGGAACTTTGTGATGTTTGAGGCGTCAGTCCTGGTTTCAATTCTTTCAATGCTGATCAACTTCATTTTTCGTCATCGCATTTGGAGAATTTTTGTGCAGCTTCACGAAATTGAAATTATGGTAAAACATCTTTGATTTATAAACTAAAACTTGTTGCAGGATAAAGCTTCAATCTATGCAGAGCTTTTTTTAAGCTTTTTAGGAGATCAAGTCAAAAAAGTTTCAACAAATACTTTATAAATGTTACTTTCCACTGCTTTCAGTTGAACGAAATAGGTTTTCCAGTTGATTACCTATCGTTACTTAAACGCAATGCAAAGATTGGTTCAGCCGTTGTGATGACCATTATACCTTTAAGCATAATTGCTGCCTACATGAGTGGATCTGTGTTAAAAGTCCTTTTCTACGTCTACTCGACTTTGTACTTTACGATTAGTGTCAGTGTGGTTTGTTCTGCAAATGTAGGTTTGACACTGCGGTTGTCATCGTTTGTGGACTTCATAAAGATAAAAACTGAACAAGAATCAATGTTGAATCAAATTAAACACACCCAAGATCAAAAAGCTGAGCTACTCTTGATTGGCAGACTTTGCGGAATTTATCAGAAAATCTTGGACTGTTGTGATGATAAAAACGTATGCTACGGCACTCAGTTGATGCTGGACTTTGCTTTCATGCTGTTTTACACACTTTTCACATGCTTCACTGCATACACCGATTTCATAAATGACCATAAGCTGGCGGCTGGAACGATAGTTTCGACCACTTTTTGTGTGTACTACCTTTTTTTCTTGACTACAGTTATTCTAACCTGCAGCCAGGTTGTGTCTGCGGTAACATCAGAATTGTGAAGCATTTTCGGTTTTTGATCAACTGTATTTCTAGCATCAACGTGTCGCTAGAAACCTAAGAGATTGGATCAAAGCTGTGAAAGATTCCACCAAAGCTACGATGTTGACCACTCTTGGAATGCTGATTAAGCGGAGAAATCCGAAGACAACTTGCGGTCTGTTTGACTTTGATTGGCCGCTGCTGTATGGGATAGTTGCGGCAACTTCAACCAACTTTATAATTTTGATGCAGTTTGACCTGGCATCAAGACGTCCAAAATAACTTCATAAATAGTCGATTTTTTCATTAAGTTACTTTGTGTAATTTGAAATCATTAATTGAATGTTCTAAAACGTAAAAGGTTGCACAATATTTTATGACAAATATTAATATACCAGTGAAACTGAAATTTCAGTCCTTGAATAATTTTTTAATTATTACAAAAAGAGTTAAGTGCACAACAGGCAATAATTAAATGAATTCCACCTCGCAAAATTGTGATTAATGGCTTTTTGTCTCCTGATTTTAAAGCCCTTGTTGTTCAAATTTTCCAAGATGAAATTCGTTATTCTGATTTAAGTATTAATAATACATGTTTGAACATTCAGATATTGTTAGTTATTTTTTTCTGCCATCTTAACAAAGCACTAGACAGGCAATCTAGTTTAATCACGAAAAAAATTGTAATATTTTTTTTTAAAAAACCATGTAAACTAACCATACAAATACTGAACTTAATTTCTGTTGCAAGAGTTCCCTTGCCATCTCCATGCTTCTTAGCATCATCGACTTGTGACATGCATGCCTTTAGACCGAAAAGATTTTTCCAGCGGAATGTCATTTTTACGATGTTGGTGGATGAGAGAAGGAAATAAATTTAGATTACTTCCAGTTTTTCGAGTCGGAATTTTCGGTGTCGTAAACTGATTTAACGACGAGGGTGGGCAGAGACTAATTAAATTTAATGTCGAAAGTCTCTCCTAAGCATATAACGGGCTGGGCAGCACCGACAACAGTCTCCTGTCAATATCATAAGAACGCAAGCAGCTCATTTCCATTAACTTTACCCGCTCTTTTCTGTTAAAGTTCCATTGCAAAGACCGTAAAACCAAACATCTCGTAAAAATCATCTCGAATTTCTTGAGAGGCAAACGACCGATATTGATTGGCATTTTTTGGGGCCGGAATTTCGATGTTTTTTGTTTCAAGAGTTTTTTCGAGACGAGCTTTAATGCCATGGAGAAGAAAAAACACGAAGAAAACAAACTTTTATGACGTGGGTTCAATGGTAATAACTGTTGAGTTCCGAATGAATCATGAATATTGGGTAGCAAAGGGTGAAGATGGCATTTTAAATCAACAGCGTCACGAGCTTGTTCAGTTGCGTAACAGCCAAAATGACCAGAATGTACGCGTTCTTCCTCAACAATCGATGTTTGAACAGCACTTGCAGACGATCGAGACTGGAGTTATGGAGAAATAATTCATAAATATGAGCCCTTCATGAATTTTGATTACCTGACCCTCACATAAAAAATATCTCGAGCATCAAGAGCCTTCAATAAACTGATGGAATTCAAAGTTCTCAAGCATGTCGATAAAAAATCCAAGAAAAGTCACTTCAAACGGCTTAGTGTCAAGGATGAAAAATTATTGCAAACACTTAAAAAATTAAAACATTTCAGTGGTTAACATTCCAGACTTCATATTCATCAACAGCTTTTGACGTGACAATTTAAGAGTTGCATATTATTAATAGTTTACTTGCAAGTTTTAAAAGTTGACTTCAAAAGTGTCAAAGTTTATTCGTAAGCTTTGTCACCAAACAACAACTTTGTTCTGTAAAATTGATGTTAACTCGGTGTGAACCACAAAATTTGCCGCTGTCTGGCATGTTAGCATTCACTAAGCACAACCCGAAAAACTCTGTTTTTGTACCAGTTTGGCATTTACACGTCGAATTATGTGCACATCCTCGAGTTTACAGAACCTCAAAACATGTTGAACCAAAGGGCAAAGTTGGCACCGCTAAAGCAGCAGCAGAAATTGATGTTGTTGCACTAACTCTGCCAACCGAAGGGAAAATTCATTATGCATAAATTTCTCTTGGTATATGAGAGTTTTGTACATTCAAAAAATCCACATTTACGGATTTTGCATAATTTCATCCTTTCCGAGTGGAAAATTGCTGTTCGGAAAAGCCGGAAAGAAAAAAGCAAAACGTTTTTTCCGTGTGCAATAATTTAATGAAATATGCTGTGAGAATCTGTGGAGACTGAGACGAAGGGGATAATAAAGCGAGAGGCACGTCGGGTCCTTTGTTTGAATTTTAAAATTCAATTTAACAGCACAAAAATAAATAGGGTATGCTGCCGGGAGCTCCTCGGGAGCACGAAACCATCAGCTCGTAAACTGTAAAAGTTTTTTTGTTCGTTTACAACGAAAACACTTTGCCTCTTACATTACATTCATAGTTTATGCGATAATAAAATTTTTGGTATAATCATTCGAATTACGAAAGGCAGCAGGAGCGCTTTACACAAATTCTGCATTAAATTATTCTTCACAACTCGTCTTTTATGAACAATCAAACTTTGCCAAGTTTTAACCACTTGCAAAGTTTCGTCAGTCGTCGTTTTGCGCTCGGAAGTTTCTGCTGATTTGCTCGAAGCTTTCGCACCGACGAGAATTCTTCGGAAGTTTCGGCGTGAAAAACATTTCCACAAGTGTTTCAGGAATTTAAAATTGAAATGATGCGATCTTGTTAATTTGAAGTGCTGGTGAAAGATATTGGAATAGTGCTGGGGTGGAATTTTGTTAAATGCGACTGAATAAAATTTAGTTTCGAGGCAACAAGTTTTAAACTGTAAACCGATTTCTCGAATTTTGTTTTTACACTTTCAACGGATTATCTGGAATTTTGAACTTTTGTGTAGACTTTAACGAAATTTTATGATGTTTCTAGTCTTTTGAAGTTAGGCACAACTTATTTAGAAATTTTCATGCAAACACAATCTGAAAAACATCTTTAAAGCAAAATATCCATATGTTACCATCACCAACGCACCCCAGCCATCATTTGTACAAGAATGTTGTCATCATTTGTGTGTCGAAATCTTGTTTGGCTTTATCAGTTGTTATGTTAATCAGCAAGGAAATGATATCAAGTCAAAATTAACTCGGCGTAATGAACTGGAATGAAGTTATTTCCCTTGGCTGTGTACGCAGTTTGCTTCGAGAAGGCAATTATCAAGAAAAGTTGGGACGCTTTTCTGCTTGAAGAGATAGAAAAATACGCCGATGAATAAAATATGTCGAGAAAGCGACACAAAGTCGTGATCCAATCAAAAATGTAAGGGAATATTTTATATTTATGAGAACTTAAAAGATTCATTCATGATTATTTCACGAGATAGACGAGAAATTTCAGGAAAACACACGATAAAGCTTGCCGTAGCATGTACATGATCACACTTGCTTCGCTGGGATTTCGTTTAGCATGTTTAAAAGCTCATCTTGGATTTCAATTACAAGCTGTGATAGAAATAATTTAAGAGACATGAAGTGCTGGAAATTGGAAACCCAAATTAACGGAGCTGCTTTTGAAAAACCGGAAAAATGAAAGCCTTGAAGCTGTGCATAAAGTTGGAAGCGAAACAAGAAAAAAAAACATTTTTAATGTCGAGATATTTTAATTTATTTATTTTCATTTCAAATGCCTTTTGTTTGTGAGCGTTATGATAAGAGAATAACTCCAGAAGGAAGCTAAGCAGACTCATGAGGGTGCATATTTTAGCGATTTTTTATGAAGAACCGGGTGACTTATTAAATGCCACAGTATTTTCTGAGAAAACAAAGCGAGGTGAAGGAGAAAAATCTTTCTGGAGTTTTGCGAGATTGCCGTTCTTCAAGAAAAACAAGAAGAAGAACAGGTGTTCATGATAAATATCGTAATTTTTCAGGCTTTTCTGACCACTGCTGGTTGTGCGTTGCTTGTTTTTCGATTTTCAGGTAGTTTTTACAAGCTTGCATGCAGATTTGTAACTTTATACTTCACTTCTACGAGTTGATAGTATAAAATAACATTTTTGTTCACTCAAAGCAATTAAAAACTTTTCAAGAAATTTTCCAATCAAAAAAGTTTCGACAATTACTTTCAACTTCCAGCGCTTCCAAAATTTTCGAAACAACGACATGTTTATTCGTTTGCCGTCTTACACAGCATTTAACCAACCAAATCCTTGTTTATACTGGCTTACCCAACTTGATCTACAATCTCCCTCGAAATTTTCCTGCCATTAATGAAAATAAGCGAATGCAAATTTTTCTTTATCACCATTAACGTCAACGTTAAGCTGGTCACCCTGTCACGTTGCACAACGAGATCTTATCGAATCTAACACAAATATTTGGAACTCTTGTGTCGAGTGCTAGTATGTGCCAGAGATAGAAGGGCGGGTACTGGGAGAGTGAAGCACAAAATGAAATAAGCAAAGAAAGTTGTTTAATTCGTGTCGCTTTCGGAAGACGAAAGCGTCGCTTGAAAGTTTTCCTGGGATTTTATCTCTCCTTCGCAGCATCCTGCTTTCCACTTTAAATTGTATTATGGAAGCACTTACTCTCTTCCTTTGTTTGCTATTACAAGTTTTCTCCGCTCGTCCTGCCAATTGAAGACGAAGCGAATAATGTAATTGAAAGACACCGGACAAAATGAATTAAATTGAGTTGAAAAGCTTCATAACATGGCAATAAAGAAAAAATTTCTCTCGTTTACACGACATAGTGAAATTAAAGGAAAATAGTTCTCCGCAAATTATGGTAGCCACGTCATTTTCTGAGGCTTTTGAATGATTTTTCATCGTGTTTGAAGAATTTTCTCCAAGAGACTAAGTTTCTGTGAAATGAAAAGATTTCAGCTTGTTGATTCTTTGCGAATAAATTCAATATATGAATCAAACAATACTTTTTATTTTCACGCTCTGTAACAAAGAAGTTCAATAAATATTGAAGAAAAGAAATTTGAACGGAAATTTTCGATGGAGAATGCCAGGATAAATTATGAAACGTTGAATCACTTCCCACATTTTCCAGTTCTGCTTCAAGTCAATTCCAACAATTTTTGAAAGTTGTAGCCACAAAAGCTAAAATTTTAAACTTTATTCTATTAAAAAATCATTCAATTTCAATAAAAGCTTTCTGAAATAAGAACGTCAACAAGTTTTTTGTCATTCCCCACAGAAATATATCCTTTCACATTTACTTTTAAACAATTTTTCTTACAAAACTTGACGTAATCCATCGAAAATTCTTCGCGTCGTTAACTCATGAATATTTTGAAGTACAAAGTATTTGAAATTCTAATACACAGGTAAATATTTTGATGAAAAAATTGACAAAAAGAGAGAATTATGATGGCATTATAAAGACTTATTGAAAAAGTTCCCTGATTCTTCATACCTTCCGGCCTTTTGTACTTGATTTCTGTCAAGTTTGCTTCGTGAGTACTTTTACAAAAAGTTTTTGCATGCTTTTGCTTTTCCTTCAATAGCAATCTCTTTCAGGAATTTACTCTTGAAAAATTGCTTTTCGTCAGAGTGATTGAGATAAGAGTTTGCAGCAAATTCACAAATTGGATGGAAATTTCGATGAACATTAAAAGCACTTAGCTTTTTGCGAGTGAATGAGAAAATAATTAATTTTAAATTTCAGCATTGTTAGTCAACATGTTGATATGAATAAATATTTCATGTGTACAATTCAAATTTTTGCCTAATGCTTCTCATATTTTATGAATTTCCCTGCAAACATTTTAGATTATTCATACGTGAGAGTCGAGTGGAGCACGGTAACATGCGAATGCCATTTTAATGGAATATTTCAGTGGTTCTCCCTTTCACTGTTTGTCATTAATTCAACGCTTATGTGAAAGGATTTGTGTCGTAATACTTGCTTTACAGTAATTCCCCAGCATTCTCCATGTCAGGTGGAAATATTTATTAATTGAAATGCACACCCGCTTACCCTAAATAATTCATGTTTTCTCATCATAACAATTTCATAACAATCTGCATTATGCGATTGTCAAAGCCAGTAAATTCATGTTGGAAAATATCTTGAGAATAATTCATGATGTTACAGGAGATGAATACAATGATACATTCAAATTCTTTGCGCTTCAGTGAACAGTGACATCAAGTGGACAACCAGATGCTGAACAATTTTTAACGAGTTCAGGTGTTGTATTGACTATAAAATTCATCAAACATTATTATCAAAATAAGACACCTGCATATTGGAAATTAACCGCGACTGTGTTTAACTATCGATATTTGATACAAAGTATCAAGTTTGAGTGTAATAGAACTTGATACAAACCATAGCTGCTTTCAGCAGTACAACAGTATTTGGCACTAAATAATGTTTTTTTTCAAATCTAAGGCGTTCAGTATCATCCATTAGCTAAGCAACATTATCATGAGGAAAACTACTGTGAGTACAATCATCTTAATACCATCATATAAATCCATTCATCAAATCAGTTCCATTGAATGACGAATGCTAATATTTAATCCTAAATGTCATATTTCTCGAAATTTGTGACACTTGACTTGAATTGCTTATACCGTTTCCAAATCACTCTGATAAAGAAGCTTTTTCTACGTTCCTCGTTTTTTTCCTTTAACCATGAAGAATATTTCTCTAGATTATGTTTTCGCGACGCTTTAATGGACATTCATCTGACTCAAACGGAACCTCTTTGGCTGTGACTGTTGGAAGAGAAAACTACTTAACATTATCAGCAAAGAGAAAGAATAAAATTGTCACGTCGAGTGAATTTTAATTAAGCTTTTTTTTGTTCATTTCATTTCAATGATACCCAGCATCGGAAGTGGAAAGAAGAAAAGCTGTAAAGAAAACTTTTTGCAAGTCTCAATTGCATTTTTTGAACATTGAATAAACGAGCCCGCCGAGAATTCAGCTTCATTTTGTGCCGTTATTCGAGAGAGAAAAACGAGATTCGCTAAAGAACAATTGAAACTTGCCAAAATTCCCCACGGACTGGGTATGGGAAGTAAAGAAAACTTCTTAATTGGTAAAATTTTCGAATCTCCTTGTTCAACGTTGAGTTTGAGAGAATTTTTTTTAAAAAAATAAAATGCAACGGGGCATTAAGTACCACTGCGACGATAACTGAATGAAACTCTTCAAGTTTTTCAATAGCTTATAGTTAGCCAAACTTCACTGCATTGTTGGCTTTTGCAACTTGCGCTGCATTGAAATTCAAACGATGGTTGCTAATGAAATTTAATTGACTCCAAACTTTCCCCACACAAAACTAAAAAGAAGCTAGCTTATGGTGGAGAAAATTATATTTTCTTAAGAAACGTGAACGCCAAAGCGCATTGCTGGGATTTTTTGGATCTCCCATATCATGATGTATCGTGAATACGTGATATCCTTCGATAATAAACTCTCACCAGCTCTGTTCTGTTTGTTTACCGAAGCAAATTTGTTGCTGAAGTCAATAATATATATCGCAAGCAATTTGATTTTCTGATATTGCGATGATTCTCATTGTTTTCCAAGAAACTCAACGCACATTGTGTGCTTGTGGTGTTCATGTTTGCAACGTGAATGAAGATCCTAGGAAAAAGTCAGGCATCAGCATCTGCGTTGCGAGAAATTTCGTAAAAGAAGAGTGATGTATTGGGGTTGATTGCTAAGATATTTTTTGCACACGAAATGAAGCTTCTGTTGAAATATTGCAATGAAGGATTCACTGACTTGATAAAAGACATTTCTATCCAGTGGAGTTTAAAGTTTATTGCAAGTCGGATCGAGAAAGTTTAAATTTTCTACGTTTGAACAACAATATGAATCAAGTTTCATGGCAACAGTTTTGCAAATAAATATTGAAAGCAAGCTTCAAAATCTTTCAAAGTAATTTGGAATAAATTTCTAAAATAAGCTGAAAAAACATTTAAATAAAGTTGTTTATCTTTTTTTTTTGAATGTGCAAACATTACTTTAGCATAATCCATCAGAAAAGAAGAAACTACGAAGAATCTTAATGAAGTTTCATGAATGAAGAGAAAAGTAAGTTGGTTTTATAATGAATCAAGCAGCAGCAGTCGTGACATGGGAACTATGTACAGGGTGGCTAGGAAAGATGTGTACCGGCTGTTTGGAATTTTTTACTCAAGATTCACTTAATAAATTGAACTAATGTCTGCACAACTTTTGTTCAACAACTAACTGGATATTAAATGGCCAGAACCGATTTTTAAAATTCTACTTGTGTGGGTGTTGAGAGGTGAACATGTAAAAAAAGCCGCCTTAAAAAAGGTGTTTTTTCATTTTGAACAGCTATAACTTCTGTTTCGGTCGTACTAGTTCAATTTATTAAGTGAATCTTGAGTAAACATATTCCAAACAGCCGGTACACATCTTTCCTAGCCACCCTGTACAAGTTTTTACTCAAAGTTTCGTATGTTCATTTGCATCAGTTAATGTGAAATTTTGCCGGAGTTGAAAATGAATCTACTTAAGGAAAGCAGGTTCGACAGTGACGTCATAATGTAGATAAGATGTTAATTAAAGTTTTAAATTAAAAGTTCAAGCATATAAAAGCTTTTCAACGTTTGCCGGAAACAAAAGTTCCAGTGATCAAAGCGACATAATTTTCCACAAATTTCTCGTGTTCACTTACAACATTCTTGCTATCTCTGTTCAGTATAGCGCTGTTTGATGCATTAGAACAGTCATAGAAGTTCAACGGATGAATATAAATTCAGAAAAGTTGAAAATTACTTCAACACGGTTTTGATAGAGCTTTTGCAACACTTTTTGTATTTGCAGTGTGTATACGCGACTGGAAGCGCAGAAAAAAAACATGATATCAAACGGAACGATAGGAAATGTTATGCAAGAGAGATTCAGGGCGAGGAGTGCACAAAGTAGAGTAGCGAAATGTAGATGTAAAAATTTATGGCATTTAAAGAATGTTGCTATAGTCAAAATACTTCGGGACGATGAATGCACTACACCCTTTTGTAGGAAGCCATTTGAATTTATTTATATCCTTAGCTAGTCTTCGAGAAAGTCAAGCTTTTAACCCGAACGAGTGATGCACATAGGGAGACGTGGTGCTGGGACGGGGGATCTTTTAAGCCATAAAATTTTATGTCTGATTTTCAAATCTAAGAGATTTTTCGATTTTAAAATGAAGGAAAAGGATGCTTAAATGTGAGTTTCCTTCCCCTTTTCATTGGTAAGCCATAAGAAGAAGGATTTTAATATTTGCCGAGCATAAACAAGCTTCTTTCTCTCTCTGTTGTTGTACAGACACGAAATGGCAAAAGATTGAATCTTGTTGAATGGAAACATGTTGCTTGATGCTATAACTTTGCGTCGCTTTTATTTTCTCTGTATATCGTGTATGGTAATGCAAACAACCAGCCATTAAAGAGAGCTGAAATAGTGATATAAAGATAGTTCTTATGACTTTAGACGTAGACTCTTTGGGGAAATCTTCTTTGTTTCTCTGAAAAATGTCTAACGCATGGAATTTCACATGCTCGTTTGAACACTAAGTTTGTCTTGACGTGATTGGAATTTGAGATTTTCCGTGCAGAGATTTTCCTGTATGGCAATGTTAGCGACAATTTTTGGGTCTTTTTGAGGTTATAGACGTGATGGAATCCTGGATTTGGGTTAATTTGAGGGTATTATCAGATTTAATTGATGAATTATTACAAACCAAAGCTTAGATAAGAAGAGTCTAAATTCAGGAACTTGATAAAAACAAGACGGAATGATGTTGTCACCTTCCAGGCCTTTGAAAATTCCATTTATGCACAATTTGAGCTTGTTCAAATGTCAAAAAAAATCTATACAAAAGAGCTGTCGCTATTGTTTACACTCGTCGGATCGATTAATATCACGTTGCATTAATTGATTCGGTGTTGGAAAATCTTTTTATAGTGAGTGTACTTTGGAAATTATCGTTGAATTGGGTTAGCATCAGAAGCGTGGGTTACGTCATGACGTGAGACTTACGAAATCTGCTTAGTTACACAATCGATTATGAGAATTTAGTCTAAACTTGAGTGATCAACATGTTTTCGTAGATCGCGAGCCATTAGCAATCACTTTTTCGCCGAGTGTACGACCGCTGATAAATTCCACGAATTATCAGGGAATTTTTTTAAGACTCCAACCAGTGCTAATTGCATTGGTGCAGGTCCATAAGACCTCAGTAAAGGTCCACAACATGGAGTTTGCCCACGAAATGTCAATTTTAAGTGTTTTTCGTTTCTCGGGGAACATAAAAATTTTGCGAAAACGAATTTCGCATTTCAGTGAAGTGTGAATATCTGGCCAGACCTGGTTCAAATGACTTTACATGTGTCAAGTGCTCTGTCATAAAAAATGAGTTCCGTGAAATTGAACAAAAAGAATTCGTCATCCCGAGACTTTTGCGAAAAACTACAAATAAAGTTTTTATAATAAAAAGTTCACGAGAAAGCCTTTGGCAATAAGTCAACAATAGCGTTTGTCAGAAGGATTCAGTAATGTAGCTTGAACAAACAAATGTTGTGCGATATCATGAAAAAGCTGTTCTCTGTTTACAATGCAAGTTTTATTTAAACAACAACTTTCAGGATTTTATTTATTGAAAAAGCTTTTTGTCGACAATGGCTTCATAAAATTTGAAATAAAATTTAACAACTCGAGCAATAAAACATCGATAAAACCAAATTTTAATTTATAGATTTCATGTCGTCAGAATTTATTGAAAACATACTCGACAATTTAGATTGCACTTTCCACAAAAAAGTGCATTTCTTGTAATTCCAAACAAGTTTGTACATAGTTTACAGCGCACTCGTAATCAAATTTCCTAGCCAAAACGAATGTTCCACAACCTAAATGACTAACAACCAAAGCAGGAATTCTCAAAACCCTAGCCGTGATTACCTGTTTAACAATCTTAGCAAATATTTGACTAATTTAATTAGTTTTAAATCTAAACAAGAGATCCTTTGTTGTGGCGTATTATCCGGTCTAGTTTAATGTTAATGAACAGTGCCAGGAACGTAGAGCGGTATAATTAAAAAATTATTCCAACTGACAGTATCGCTTTTTGTGAAGACTGCTTTTGATGAATTTATAAAAAAAATCGCTCTATATTAACCCTTACGCGTTCAACATACGCTGAGTTTAAAGCGTTGGACAGATGTCCTGGCATCCCACATTATTGACACTATTATTTACGATTAAGGGACATTTATTTAACAAATAAATATTAATTAAATCAGTTTCCAATGGAAATAAAATAAAGCTGCAATTGTTCAATTAAACAAACCTACATCCGCTCTCCGGGATGCGTTGATACTCCCGCACTATGCACGGCGCCAATATATTTTCGAGATTTTGTATTTCGGGGACAACAATAAATGAAACAATATCATTTCGATACTGCAAAAGTCGCCGCTGCTGTGCCGCGTTTCCAACTGATTTTATCATCGAAAAAAATTTTAGACGAGAGTAAAAATCCGTGTCCATGCATTTTTAAATGGATTTTATTTTAATTTCTTAATCGTAGAAAAAAAATTGCGACCTGAAATAAATAAACAACGCCAATAAAAATTCATGTGCAACACACAGGCTGTTATTTAATGCATGGGAATTCAAAACTATGCTGGCTATTAATTCGGGCAGCAAAAAGCTTTTATTCTGATAACTCCAAACGTGTTTTGTGTTCAGTCTGACGAGCCTCTAAACGCTGCATGAGTCCAATCATTTCAAAAAAGTTGATTTAAATTTGTGATTTAAATTCGCTGACCTTGGCACTGGAAAAAAAAACTTTGCCAGTATCATGCAGTGTGATGAATGGTATTCAAATGTTTTATTTAATCAATGTTCTGTTTGCTATCAGTTAAAGAATCGTTTTGTTCTGTTATCGTCACTGTTTGCAACGTCAGAGTTTAAGTGACTCAATTTATAAATTTTCTCTATTAGCTTATTGCTGTTTGCTTTGGTTTCAAAAATATATCTGTGAAAGGTCATTTAACAGAATTTTCATTGTTATTGTTTCTTTCTTATCTTATTAGGGAATTTCTAACACTCAAAAGACAAATTTATCATCAAAGCTGATAAGACTGAGATAATAACGAGACGATTGTATAGTCTGCTGATAACGTCTACGAAACTAAGGTTGCAAGAAAAAACTAAGCAAAAAGAACATTAGTGTTCAAGTGCCCCCAGTGAGAATTGAACTCACGGCCTTCAGTTTACGAGACTGACGCTATACCACTTAGCTATAGGGGCGCTTAATTTGACAGTTTCAAGCTGGAGAAAAGTTCTTAAAAAGCTTAAAACAAGTGCTTTTTGTTGACACTCGATCACCAAACAGCTGTTTAAACAAGCCGATCAACGTTTGGGCTTCAAACGCGTAGAAAATTCCAAACTCGGAGTAGTTCAAGTTGTATCTTCTGGAGTTTAACATTGTTGAGAAGTTCACATCGCTTGGTAAAATTTCGATGCTGAGTTCTTCTTTCTAGACTAGACAGAATCTTTATTGCCCTTCGTTGATTTGCATAATCTAATTCATATAAAAAATTCCATGAAACGACTGAAAGTATTCATCTTCTCTGCGTGTTGTGATGGTTCCTTTAGAATTCACTTCTATAGTCTAACAGAAACAGTTGCGCTTGATAGCTGAGCGTAAGTGAATTGCTAAACGTTGTTATTCATACCAAAACAGTAAAACTGATGATTTCTCTAAGTTAATTCTCAATTCCAGAAGTCTGTAGTCATCAAAGCTTAACTTACAAACCAAACTCTGTCAATTCATCCTGGCAACTTCCTACTTATACCTTTTATGTCCAAAAACTTTTTAACAAGACTCAAAATTGCTAACATAAATAATTATTGGCAAAAGCAAACACTTCAAAGTTCAAACTAAGTGACCAGTTAGTCAAGTTTCTATAGAAGAAGCCGCTGCATCTCTTAATCAAACTAAACACGTAATAAATAAATTACATGAATGTGTCTATGAAAAGTTGTTTTTTAGTCGCGGAAGGTCGTTTATCAATTAGCAATCATCTTCCGCAACCGTTTTAAACTCAATGTTGTGTTGCAATTCAAATATTTTATTCATAATCAATTTGATTGACTTACGGTCAACTCTATTTGATAACAACCGGAAGCAGTGTTTGCATCAATAGAACGCAATTTTCCGTTCAGCGTTGTAGATGATTTCATTTCGATTTTCTTTGTGTATGACTAAAGAAAGTGTTTTGCATAGTTCGTGTCAGTTTTATTCGAAGCAACAATGTACAAAGCGCTAATTATCCATCAGCTGCGTTCAGTTTGTCTCTACACAATTTTAAACAAAACATTGAAAAACATCAATCAACTTACCAACACATCGTTTGCCGCCGTTTCGCACATGACTTGATTTTGAATTAAAGAAAATTGCGTTCCAGGACTATCAACGCTGTTGTTATGCACCAAAACCATGTACCCCTATGAAAAAAGTTGCAACTTAAAAATAATTCTGCCAGGCAACTTTGCAAACTGCTGAAAAATCAGTTTGACTTCATCAACTTAACGGTCGTAAATCATCCGACGCACACAGACGAAGCGCTGTCTATGCACTCACATCTATCGCGATCAGTGGACATGACTGATCGGAAAAAGTATAAAACGAAGCGAAGCAAAGTACTGCCTTTCAAACGTTCGATAGCTGAGCTTAAGTTCACTAGGAAAATAGTCCGTTGCAAGGTTTAAGGAAAGCAGCAAGTTCATTCTACAGTTTCCAGTTGATTTGTGTACGAATCTTGATAATCTGAGGTATGTGAAGTGATAACGTTGTCGCGCCGAATATTTTATTGAACTCGTGAACAACAAACTTGAATAGAAAGCGTCACAGTGATTGACACTGATAGGATCAATTTCGCTTCGCTGCACTTCCGAAGTCAATCTTCGTCGGAAGTTTTTCATGATGAAAGTGAAAATTCGTGACAGTGGAAAAGTTTTTCGATCGAGTTCTTCTCTAGTTGGCAGTCATCGAGAGAGAAAAACCAAACTTTGAAATAATAAATGCCTTTGTCGATGTAGTCATAAAATGCATCGCTTCCACCGGAAAACGAAATCTTTTCTGCTGTAAATTAGCCTAATCAACCTATTGAGTGTAATTTATCACAAAGTAAACACTCCATGAACTTCCCGAGAAATGGCATTGTAAATAAACACTTTAAACTAGATTTGAAGATGAACGAAAAGATGTTATCTCTGCGTCTTCTTATGAAACGTGCTGTCCATGCTCGGGGCCATTAACAGATAGTTCAAAGACTCTAAAGTGTCTAAACGTGATTTTTCGTGTTCTCTTAGAAAAATGTTGGATTCATCGCCAAATTCCAAGCTGAACAAGCAGATCTGGAACCGCTACGCAAGCCTTCCACTCCCCGAGAATTCAATCATTGCCACCTACGTATGGATCGATGGAACCGGAGAAGGCGTCCGCTGCAAAGACCGAACTTTGAACTCTATCCCAGCATCACCAAAAGGTAAGCAGTTCGACCTTCATGCGGTAATCACCATCGAAACGGTTTCTTCAATTATTTAATCAAGACCAGCAAAGCGACGAGAGCGATTTTTTTTATCGTTATTGGTGTTGTTATCATCAACATCTCGATTTAATTTTCAACGATAATCTTTAATGTGAAACAAAGCGACAGACAACCAGCAAAATATTAAGCCATTCACTTTGTTGTCTCGTTTATTACGACGTATCGTTCGTAAACTCGATGTAAAGTACCTTTAAAGTCTCTCTCGTCTTCGAGTTCTTGAGAATAGACGCAAAAAATATGATTGACAGCTCAAAAGAAGATTAATTATAAGTTAGAATTCCAATTTAATCTTTAATAGAATCAACTTCACGACGACAACTTCAAACAAGTATGGGGTCTGATCAGTCTCGCATTATTTTGTTGATTCTAATTGCTCTGAACTAGATGTAAACAGTACCCAACAATTCACGTTCATGGTCACCAAACGACAGTTTTTTCTCATGTCAATTTCCGACACGAAATACAACAAATGGGAGTCGAGTTTCATAGTCATTGTTGTTGTTGATATGGTAAATGTAAAGTAACGTCTGATGAGAAGTTCTTGTGGATCTTTAAAAGTTCTTATAAAATAATTTACTTTGTCATTAAAAGACTAGAAACAAAACGCAAACTTTGAGAAAACTTGAAAACTTTTGGAACACACATGACATGACATCAAAACCACCCCAAATTACCAGCCATTAAACTAAGCACAGTTCTGATTATTAAATATGAATTAGCAATCCATTTCAGTTCATTCCCGTGCGCTTCAATGCCTTCTCCCGAAGAATCAAAACATCAAATATTCACAATCATCGCGTGAAGCAAACGAATCATGATGAAACCGGCTGAAAATTTAATTTCGTAATCATTGTTTAAAGTGCATGTTTCTTGGCTTCGGTTTAATGTTTAGCATAAAAAGCCAATGACAAACTAATTTTCAAGTTTCGAAGCGATTTTCTGGAATCTTTATAGGCACTTCGGGTTTTCAATTGGAAAATTATAGTAAAACGGAACAAAAATAGCGTTCATAAGTGAACGCATAGAACTGTTTTCGCGCAAGGCCGTGGATTGAACATAATTTAATGTTCATTGCGAAAAAACCGGCACGAGGGGAGAGTTTTTGTAGCTGATAACGTCGGAAATATTCCATTAAATCCAATAATTTTAAAATTAAAAGCAAGAGTGGCTGGTCAATTGGCGCAATACACGCGCGAGAAAGTTCATTCGACATGGAAGCAGTAGAAACAAGGTGCGAGAACTCGAAGAATTTCAAATCGATAACTCAAAACTCGAAGAATATCGAAACCAGTATAAGTCACGCAATGTGTTCATGATTTTCTGACAGGAACAATCATAAGACACCGAATTATTGGCAAATTAGCACCAATATTTGCCAACCGTCGACTTCCTGAGATTCCGATATGCACGCAATTGTGACATGATTGATTATCGCAGAGTTTTGTAAAAGCTTTTTTAATTAGTGCCTGTTACC
>JPYR01000233.1:40006-59611 GCA_000775305.1 Belgica antarctica
TGTTTGATCTAACACGATGCTTGGATGCCAAATTGATTTTGTCAGGAACTTTTGTCCGGTTTTGTCAGAAATGCAAGCTCAAATAATCCCCACATCGGTCAAATTGAAATATTCATGATTTCAGGCAGCTTTCATTCAGTCATTGTTCGTGGATTTTCGATTTAATTGAACTGCAGTTTCATTGATCTGTCAGGAAAAGAATGGTGTTTGTCTATTGAATATTTGGTCAGATCAATTACATTTATTGAATGCTAATAGCTGTTCTGAAAGTTTGATTCCAATGTTTGGAAGCTGCATTTGAATGCCCGATGCAATGAACAGAGTTTGAGATCTTGCACAAAGTTGCACGAAATTTTATTGACGAGATATTTGACTGAAAAACAAAGGTTTGTATGGTAACAACGAGTCTAATGTTCGGAATAGTTGACTTAAAGCGTAGAAACTACGTAAAATTTGACTTTATGCCTTCGGTTCAAGTAAATCACATAAATAAAATGGAAAAAGTCTTCAATCAGTTCTGCTCTAGCTTGTTTGGTTCTACACACTTTGAATAGAATCAAAAAATAGCCTAAAATTAGGTTAGAAACTCAGAATTTTAAGTTGCAATGTCAAACATTAAACATCCTGCATCAGCAGCAAAACCAAACTGAAGACCAAACACCAACTTCCTTCATCGAACATCTTGTACACTTAATGCACCACTAAACGAGCACAACTTTGCCGTTTAACAGAACTCACCCGGAACATTCAAGATTGCCCGACATTTAAATAATAAATGAATTCATCTTGACACTTAAAAGAGCGCATTGAATTCATTAAAAGCTGCCAGCTCATTAAATTCCCTTCGTTTTCACCACTCACTCCGAGTTTCCTTTCACCTTTTTCACTTTTGCCGAGAAAAAAGTCTCCGACAAAGTAAAGCCAAAAGGAACGTGGAAGATAAACACAAAACCTAAATGTTTAATGTAGTATATAAAAAGGCCGGAAATAAACCGCAATGACAAAAGGAAAATGTAAATTAAACATTCGGTAATGAGTTTGCGGCAGACGAATTTAGTTGAGAAGAAACTAGTTTTTGTTGATTCTTCGCTAAACGAACGCAATTTTTCAAAGGAAACTCGTTTGCGGTTGGTGGTGGGAGGCAAAACGTAATCTCAAAAGGGTTTTCATGTTTTATTTTTTGTACAAGAACCCAAATCCCTCAAAATGTATTAAACCGATTTATAAATCTCATCAATTTATGTTTAAAGGAAGCGTGGGTGGAGTTGGCAAGAAATGTTTCGATGACTAAAGCTGCACGACGAACTGAACTGAAACACATTTCCGCTGTTTCGTCGATACTGACTTTGGTTTTTTTGTATTTCCGCAGTTTTTTCATTCCCGGCTGCTATTTTAGCTGATCGGAGAAAGCATATTGCGCGGATATAGGGGATAGCGGGGAAACAAATTTGATAAAGCGAGCGGAAATTATTCGTTTTTGATTCCGGAATTATCAGCTACAAATTGCCCCTCGAGTCATTCACTGTCACTGTTTGTTTTCGGGACGATGACGGCAGAAAAAACGGCAACGGAGCAAACACGAGCGTTTCATAAAACCATGGGAACCTTTAAAAATTAATTTGCTTGAATGTTCGCAGTGATGGGATTTAAAGCTTAACCCGTTTTTGCATCAACTTTAAAGATTGCTTGCAGCCGAGTCAGTTCGCCGGAATTAAGATTGATTGTTTTGAAGTTTTTGTTGATATCAAATTGATTATTGTTATTGAGGGAGGGTCAAGTAGCCTAATAGAGCGCAAGGGCGGATTTGATCATAATTATAGTTCTTACATGTTTTTCGGGCCCTTTTTTGGTGCCTTTTTTCCACGAGGGTGAAATTGCTTTGTTTTTATCATTCGGACGCTTGTAAATGTAGTTATTGCTATAGTTTTTCACGTCGCGATAATCTGGCTTGCTGCAGAAGTCAACATCAGTTTGTAAATGCTTTCGAGGAAAGTCGCAGAATATTTGATTTGCATAACTTTGTTCGTAAGTATCGAGCTGTGTTCATTGTTTGAAGTAAGAGTTTGTGACCGAAATGTACGTTTAATTACTGCTACACGTTGTCGTTCTTGCATGTTTGGTTGTTTATTTGTTGTTCTCGAACAACTTGCTGAATTCAAATTTGAATGCAGGAATTTGTTTTTTTTCAGATTTTTTTGTGATATTCGACAGAACATAACTTCTTAGGGCTTTTTTCGATAAACAGGGTCAAAGACTTATTAATCTTTAAGAAATTTTAAAAATGATGTAAGATCTAGAAAGTTAACTTATTTAACAAAATAAAATCAATCTCTTAAGATTTCATGATGAACGATGATACTGTTAGAAGTTTTTCCAAAGCGAATTAAAAATGTTCACAATTCTTCATTACTTGCTTTAAAAAATGCTTGTTCAAACTATTGTTTTGTTGGACAGCGATGAAAACCATCAACAAATCTGTCCAAAACAAATATTTCATCATAAATTTACGAGTCTCAAACTTCAATGCCAACCTCTGCACTATTAATGTGTCTAAAAATAGATTCACCTTCAAATCATTCTCTGACTTCTGATAATCTCGACAAAAATCTCCTTAAATCTCCTTGAAACCCAAGTTCATCCTTCGTTCCATTTCCATCAAGTCTTCAATCATGAAAATAATCTGTGCGACACGCTAGAATCAAGATAATAAAGCAAACACTCGTCTATCACTCCGACAGAACACAAAAGATTGCATTCTTCCAGGTGACTACTCATAAGATCCATCAATTATCAGCATCAACATGAACTTCTCCGGAGCTTTCACAAAAACTTCCGCTCTGACTACCGACTGGAAGCGTTTGAGATCTTGTGCCAACTTCTTGCGATGGAAGCTTCCCCGGAATTTGGCACGAGAACGCAGCTTTTCAACTTGTTTTGGGAACATCTGAAGATCTCTCACACCCTTCGCACTCATCTCGACTCTCACTCAATCTCTTCGTCCCTCGCAGTCAGCTTAAAAGCCCATTTCGAGTATCTTTTTGTTGTAGCGCTGTTGCTGTGGCTTTGAAATCTATCATGCGGGTAATCATAAAAATCCGAGAATTATGTTTTCACATTTTCTTTTGGTTTTGATAAATTTCCGCCATTTACGATTCGACGATGAAGTTAAAGATCCCAAATCGTTAATCAAGTAAATTGGCGAATGAAGGAAAATCTTGGATCTTGAGCTATGTTCCCATGAATTTTGCATTAACTCTTCAAGTTTATTAATCTTATCACGTTCCGTTAGAATTTTGTATTGGTATAAAGCATGCTTATTCAATTTCGCTGCCATGTGGCAGATTTGAGCTGGAGAAAAATGAGAACGAACGACATGAATTTTATAAATTTGTAAGGGTTTATTGATTATCTCGAGCTGGGGTGCTGTTTTATAAGCTTTTCAGTGGCAACGTTGCAGCATAAAGCTTATAGAAATAAAAAGGGAAAATAACAAGGCAAATCTGCCCATCAAATTGATGGCTTGATATGGAAACACAACTGACATCACTCTCTTAAAATCAGCACTCAAGAATTTTAAATTGAATTCATATTTCATTGAACGGATAGAACCTCCGGGGGAAATAAAATAATCCGGTTTAATAGCAATTGATGATAGGAGCGTTATAAATATCTATCAAATAACTTCTCAAACATTTTAAAGGGTCAATTTCTGAAACAAAATATTACAGGTGAACTTCTAGAAAGCCAAGACTTTAGAAAGTTAAAATCAAACAAAACAGTGGGTTTCAATAAAACTTGAACAAGTGTTAAAGAAAAATGTAAGATAACTTTATTAAAGACTAATTAAGCCAGAAACTTATTATTCTGACATTTCATAAACGTTCATCAATTTTTGAGATATTTTACTGTACATGCAAAAATAAACCTGTCACGTTTGCTTGCGTCAAAGACTGTCGTAGATATAAATGTCAAAGATTATTAAATTTTAACGGCAACCAAAAGTTAAAACCATCAAGTAAGCTTTCAATAACATGTGGCAGGCATAGAGGGTGGCAGAACTTTCACTAGGCTTTAGGCTAATAGAAACTTTTCCAAGTCTACATCGAAACTTTTTTAAAAACTCGAAAACTGAACGTTTTAGTGTGCAATGGCCATATTTTGAAGGTGGCAGATTAGTTATACAACTTAAAAGGGAATAAACTATCAATAAATAAGATTTGTTTAAGAAACTCAATCCTTATACAATTGAAGACAAATAAAAAATCAACCTGAAAGTTTTCAAGAAATTGCTTTTCCAAAAACCATCCTTCAAGACTCTCCACTGTCATTTAAAATTCCCACACACTCGTTAGCTTAACGATAGCATCAAATTCTCCTTAACAACTAAACAAACATATCAAAATATTTTGAAATATTCTCTCGTTTTTATCACATACGCGAAAAATCACATAATTGGGCAGCATTCCGAGAAGAAAGGGAGAACGTAATAAGGAGCGACCTAAATAACCAAGGAAATATTTTTGAGGCTCGGCATCCAAAACGGTTATGCTGTGTTCGTGATGAAAATTAATTTTCCTGCAAAAAAATCAACATTAAAATGCTTTACGCGTTGGAACAACGTTCAGGCGTCGATATCATCGGCATTACTGAATGTTGGTGCAAATGAAAGTTAAACACGAGAAGGGAAAAGCAAATCGACAAAGACTTCTCGCCTTTTCGCTTTCTGCAGCACAGCACAAGTCAGAAATTTTAACGCCAAATCAAGATAAAAGTTCTTTTGATTTTCTGAGTGGATTCGAAACGTCAGACAAACTACTGTCTCGTTGGAAGCGAACATTTAAATCGCGGGGAACAGATTTGAATGTCACCAGCACCACTGCTAATGATGTGACGGCAGATTATGGCCTTTCATTTAAACTTTCCGCTGATTTTTTTTTGCATTAGGTTTTATTGATAAGAACGACTGTCAAAAGCAAATTTTCCGTTCAAGGCAGTATTTTTTATCGCCCTTTACGCACTCGTAAGACCGGATATTGATTTTCGTCTAACAAATGTGGTTATGTCTGTGAAAAATCATCAACGAACGTTTTTCGACTCTAACAATGATGAATGAATGGGAATTTGTAAAAAATGGCGTTCTATGCGGTTCCATAAATCAAACACGGCGGTGCAGATGTAAAATGATGAATCGAGTTAGTGGCGGTAATTTAAACGACATGACTTAACGAATTCCCACCCGACGAGATGCCGGAGTGAAGTCACCGCAGCTTTTAATTATGAACAAGCACTATCCGGATCCTTCGGCCTTTTCAATTTCATTATCTTCAGAGCGAAGCGCTTCGAAGCCACAGGAAACAAACACCATTCACTCTTTTGATCACCGCATGCCGTAAATTGCATTAAGTTTATTGCAACTGCAATCGCTTCTGTTGCCAGCGGAATGAAAAGGCAATGAATGGAAAATCATCCTTCCTGAATAATAAATATCGAATGAGATAATATTCTGGCGAGAATGGCGGGCGTACTCGTAGATGGTGATGCTGTAGGTGATTTCTCGCTCGCTTTTTAGCACCTCGTGAATGCAAATGTTAACTAGGAAGCTGCGCTAGTTTATTTGGTGTAATTTCAGAGATAGAAACATGGAAAGTTTTTATGCTGGTTAGGTTCGGCTATGCAGCGATGTGCATGGGGCTACACCGGATTTTACTATTCCCATGAGAAAGTCCTTCAAACAGCGCTCATTTAACAACCTCACCACTGCTACGTTCACTCTAACCCAGCCATAAAGCATCCACAAGTACTAAAAGAGCTGATTCAACTCGACGCCTAATCCACCCAAAGAGTCAAGTGAGATTTCAGTTCTTTTTGAGCTCTTCAATATTAATTTTTAATTTAGTTGGGAATTATTTGAGGGTTTTTCCAAGAGGTTGAAAGGTAAGAAGTCTTCCCAATAAAACTTGCTATTTATTCTTCCTTCACGGAGAGATTCCATCGTCAATATTTTATTAAGTTAGTTTTAGTGGCAGCCGAAAAAGAAGAAAAAGGTTAAAGCGGACGGAAGGTAAAAGCTTTCAATTTTAGCAGCTTTAAGACGCACGCACGAGGACGCAAAACCATTCCATAATATTTATTAAATGTCATTTCATTCAACGTTAATGTTCAGCCATTACCAATATTGCAGAGATTAGCCTCCGACTGATAGGAAAATAAATTCGTTTTTATCAGGAAATGGCTTCTGAAATCTCAGACGGATTACATTTTGCTGCTTGCTTTTTACTGTGCGGAGATGATCGATAAAGATTATTTTAATAAAAGCGAATTCAATCCGTTTGACGGGAAAAGCGGTAGAAGGAAAAGTCGAGACACCACGAGCACCAAAGAAGAAGGGAAGTGAAAACTTGGAAAAACTTGTCAAAGTACTTAGACTGCCAGTCGGCTGATGTTCTGTCAATGTCAAAAATGAAATTTCCAAAATTTAAACTCAAGCCACTCAAATATCTGAAATTTATTTTTTAACGGAATTTTCAAACTGAAATAAGTGCGCCGGCCCGTTTGCAGAGCTGCCACTGCCATACAAACGAAGAAAATTTCACTATCCGCGAGTGACTTCTCTGCTTGTTTACCAGTTTACATGCGTTGTTCGGAATTGCAAATCGTTCTCGTCGAAAATAATTAAATTACGAGTATTTACGCGAATGTTTGCGCTTAGAAGCGCCTGTAGATTCATTGTAAGTGTCCACAGAGTGCCTCGAGCTAGTCATCTCTCGACTTTCCCTTTGTTTTCATTCAAATTCTCCAAAACAACTTGGAATTTTTTGTGTTTACGCAAGAATTGTCAACAAGCCGCGACTCACGGTGCCGCATTCAATTTGTTGCAGAGAATAGCAAGCTTAAACAAGAACCACCTGAAGCAGTCCCGAGAGTTGACTTTCGTGCGAGACTTTTCCAAACAAATTAAAATGAGCGATGCTGAAGTTAAAATTGACGTCGACCAACCGGCAGCCGAGAAGAAGTTTGCAAACAAGCAAACCCAGCATGGCAGGGAAGAGACAGCCGAGGAGGAGAACATCGTCGTCCTGGCCATCACTCGCTCACCCGTTCGCGAAGAGTCGGACGATGTCGTTTGGCACGAAGACACCGAGGAAGTGAGTTCAACTTTTCTTATTTTATTCGCTTCGCAAGAGATCAGTTTTCCAATTACTTTTACTGCAAATCGTTCAGCGAGATTAAATCTCTTCTCATTATTCATAATTGAAATGATTTAAATGAGGATCGAGTTGCCGTGCACCTTTTGCACTTAATTTGATTGAATTCTTGTCGGAAGCGACGCTTGAAAGCTGCTTCTCTGGAGAATTTTCCGAGTTGTGATGTCAGTGTCATGGTGACGCGTTGCGTAACTTCGAGAGAAAAGATTAATTTTCACGCACATGCCTTCGGAGATGACCTGGAATCTGGTTATGTGGTTGATTGACACATAGTGGGAGAAAAGGAAATTTAAATATCTCACGTGGCGGTTCAGCCACCGTCATCAATCTCCGGAAAATGTCTGCGTTCACCGAAGTGACGTCAATAAACCGTATTTCATAGAATTCGACTCGAATCAATCGGTGCCTACAGCTTCCTGCTCAATAAACTCGAGAGTTTTCCATCAATTTAATTCAAATAAAACATTTCCAATCACTCGTTTTTTCGCAATTATATAAATTTTCCTGAACATTTGTGCAAAACGGGCATGAGCGAGCGCTGGCAAGTGAGCCGAGAAGAAAAAGATCAGTTTATTGACGGGTCGGTCTCCGTCTATTTTCTTTACGTCTGTAAATTTAATTGAATCTAAATATTTACTCGAAACGTTGCTGATGTACGGATTGAGAAATGAAAAAAAAATTTCGTTCGGATTTACACAACTAATTGATTTCTATATTTGCTTGTTCGCTTGACTTTGATTCTCCGATCCATTAAGAGGCGATTGCGGAATGAAAAGAATGCTGAAAATATGTTTCGCTCATGTGTTGTGGGCATTTCACTGGAGATTGAAGCTGCACGATTGCGCTGGAGCCTCGGTTATCACAACAAACACCTAGTCTGAGCTGAATTAAGTCACAATTTACGGCAATGGAAACTCTTTAATTAAAAGAAACTCTCGCTTTTCGCGTTTCTACGCGATAGAGATTGCGTAAGATAACGCAGCGCGCCGTTGCACTGTAAAGTCTTCGAAGAGCGACTTTGCGCGCCGACAACGCAAGAAGATTGTGGAGCAATTAAAGTGTTTCCGCGCAAGGTCGTGCGAATGACTGCTTTGCTTTGTTATTTCCCCGTTAATTAACATGAAACAAGAAGCGACAGAGAGTGATTATTCTCATTTCGTCAGCGCACAGTCGTCAATGACGCTTGCCACTCGAAGACGCGTCTCAAATACGACACGAAACTGACGCAAATTCATAATTTAAAGCAATTTCTGAGTATCGTCTATCAAAGGAATAGTAAAACTAACGAACAATAATGAGATTTGTTGGCAGTCATTGGATGCACAGCAGCTGGCAGCTTATGGCGAAGCTTGTGCAGAGCCATGCGGAGATCACAGGCTTCTCAAAATCCCGTAAAACAAAGAGAAAACCGGAAGACTTGAAAAAAAATTGTCATTGCTTTAAAGATAAATTGTGAGAAGAATTCTCTAGACTTCAGGTGTAAACAGACTTTGCTGAAAATCGTTGAAATCTCTCAAAGAAGCAGCTTTATCGTAACAGCAGGTTACTTGATGAGTTTTTTTTTTGTATTTAAGGGTGGAAGCTTCCTAATTGATCGAATTTTGAAGAAAACCGAAAGTAAAATTGAGAATGCGTCGAGAAAATTGTAGAATTTTTGAAAAAATACAAGAAAATTGCAAGACATTTGCGAGAAATTTGAAGAAAAAGTCAAGAATCTTTGTAAAAGCCAAGAGTTTCGAAGGAGACAAAACAAATTTTGAAAAAAATTACAACCTTGCCATATCTCTTACAAATATCTCAATGGAACCTCGACGAAACCTTGAAAAAATTGTCTCAAGAAAATCGATAAACCTGTCCAAAAATTCTCTGCAATCATTCCGCAAATTGCTTCAATTTAGCGCAAAATCTCCAACCGATCTCACCGCTTCAACCACTCGAACCCCAACTGCCATCTAGGTGACACGGAACTCGAACTAAAAGCGACATTTTACCGCTCCATTAACCAACGCCGCTGTTGTTTATTAGTCGAGACTTGAGCTGTGTGTTTTTCATTTTAATTACGGGCTCTTTTCACGAGGAACAAATTTGTTGTCTCTAATTGCTACATGTTGCGGGACTGGGGCCGTTTTGAAGAAATCAGAAACATATGCTTCACTTTACAATTGAATTAGGCAAGCACGACGACATAAAACTTGGAGCGATAAAATTTTAATTTTTTGCTTCGCTCTCAACAAAGTCGTTACTTATAACCTAATTAATTAATTTTAATTGAGTTATGGTTTCGATTTGTTAAAATGCGTCGTTCATCTCTTTCGCCCCGCCGCAGCATCGATAAAAATCCTCTTTCGCATGTCTTTCCGCTCTTTTCTCGCTACGAGAACGAATTTATTAGCATTGATGTGAATAATCAATTGAAATTATATGGCGTTGAGTGTTTCGCGATTGGTCTGGCCTGCGTGAGCCTTCGTGTCAAATCGCTATTTTGCATGCCTAGAACAATAAAATACGCTTTTTATGAACATTGATAATGCGTTGATTCGCACAACTGCAATTAAATGCGCTCAAAAGATGGGAATTGCCTCTCAGAACGTTTCTTTTATTAGATTTCTTGAAGCGCGCACCTCGCTATCGCTGCGGCGAGCAGATTAAATTACACTCATAAAAACCGTCTTTACTCGTTTTTTAATTAAGTGCACGGAGACATGACTGTAGTTGTGAGCAAAGCTTGTCCCTTTCCTTCCCGACTTATTAATTCGATGCAGTCAAATGACGATGCGAAACTTTCTTCGTTCATACCAAGGATTCTTGGAGAGATATTGCAGCGCACTAATACTGATCGGAGAAACGCGAGGCATTAAAATGTTCAATAAAAGTCAGCATTTATTTCGAGGCATGTAAAAACGTTCGTCACTGCTTATTAACAAGAAGATGCATACACGATATGTGCAGTCATTGCATTGTGCACAGGTTAATGTATTTAATATCGTGTAATAAAGGCGCATAATAGTGCACATGTAATGGATTCCTCGCCGATCGATCAAATCAAAAGAGCAGAACTTTAACAATGTGGAAACTACCACTGTCAGATATGTTTCGCGATTAATGATGTTCGTCATTTAAAGGCAGGCATGTAATGTACATGCAGAGAATTCTATTATTAATTTGCAGAAAACATAAAAATAAATAATTTACTCTTTTAATGGGTGGCATCTGATGGTGATGTCATGGGTCAGAGGAGATTAACGGCGCGGTTTCGGGGTTTTTAATGTAAACTTTGCTGATTGTAAATACTTTAATGAATAAATATTGTTAAAGGGCAGAAGTGACCTCACTGATGAGACAATGAGTGTGGCAAGGCGGCGTTAAACTACCGATGGTTCGTTGCGAATGACTGTTTGACTTGAGTTGTCAAAGCATTTAAGCTTTATTCATTCGCAGTGTGCAGAACAAAGAGTTATGACGTGGGTTCGTACGTAAGTAGGTGTAAAATCAGATTGAACGGGTGGACAATTATGTGTTACCCAGGAATTATCCTGTAATACACTGCTTCGAATTTGTCTCCTTTGTAGTCATGCTAAATATTTCAGTCGTAAAGTGAAAAAATAATGAACTGCAAGGAAAATAATTGAAAACAACATCAGATAGAGCTGAAATTGTTTGCCTAACAAATGTTTTTACGCTCCGCGTGCTTTTAAATAGAATAAAATCTCTAGTCATTAGTCTCACTTACTCATCCCTTGCTATGCTGCCTTTAACTCGCTTGCAGACGCTTTAAACGTGCCAACAATCCGAGCGCTCTCTATCACCCGCTCTGACACAACGCGCGTTTATTCTTCTGGATTTGCTACACTCGAATTTATAAGACACATCTTGATGAGCCATGAAAGCGAGAAATGAGCAGCGCCAGGCAATGAATAAATTTTCAGATTAAAGTTTCATGCGCGCTTTTTTGCCACTCATAATGAAAACTTTATAAATAACCAAATGAGCTCTCTTCACTCGTCTTTAGCGCACCTCGAGTGTAAACTCGTCTTGAAAAGCTCAAATTCCGCTTCCTTCGTCGCCCTTCATCCTGAATCGATTTTTCCGGCACAACTCCCGCTGCTCCACTTCCCAGTGTGTAATATTTTAATAATTCCCCCCCGCCCCCAAACTTCACTCCCGCTGCCAATCCCCCTTCTTATCATTGCAAATAAACATGAAATTTTCATCATTAGCCTGCTTATCTCTCTTTCGGCTTCGCCCCCTGCCCCAGACTGTAAAATCTTGCGGTAGGACTGTCAATCGTTCGGATTCTGACTGAGGCATTCCGCGTTTTTAAAGTTAGACTGATGAAATTTTGTTTCCATAATTGAATTTTAAAAGCCAAAACTTGTCCCTGTTTGACTTTTAAGCAATAGCCGCCCTTCTTGAAGATAATCATACACACATTTCAACTTAAAGATTAACATAATTAAGCTTTAAAAATTAATGCCCGTAATATTCGGTGTCCCCGTGGACTTTTGTAATGACATTAGGTGGCATCTGAAATGTTTCCTGTTTCCATCTCGGTGTTGACACTGCCTGCCGACGTCTCCCATCTCGCTTCATCTGCCATCAAACTCTATCAAGACGGCGAAAGTCGATGCAACGCTGCGTTACTTATAAATAAACTGAACTAAATGGCTTTCGTTGACGTCGAACATTTGCTGCACTCGATTGGATAAAAATCCTTCAGTCTCGGCGTCGTCAGCTACAGCAAATTCAATTTCCTGATTGTTCCCGTCGCTCTAAATTCCTATGGATTTCTGCATGCTTATGACACAACAGGGTGTAATTGACGACATTTTATTATGATCGAAAAGCTTCCTTTGAAAGCCATTCAGCTTGGCAAACCCTCGTCAAACGAATTACAAGCTATTTAAGGGGGTTCGTTGGTGAATAATGTAGGCGACAAGCTGGCGGATTCAAGTTGACTTGAAGGAATCGTTGAGAAAAATCAAAATTTAGAAGATTTTTTACAATTTTAGTTGAAGTTGTGCAAATGCAACCGGTAGGAAGGCAAAGAAACAGAATCCAACGAAGACGTTTGGAGGTTAAAAAGTTGAAGAAGAGCTTCTTTGATGTGAAATGATTGCTTCAAAATTGTTTGCGTAAAAATAAGACAAGATTGTGGCATCTACAGGTTGACGACTTGTTAGAAATCGGGAAATTCTTCTTTTCTTGCCACAAACCGGAACTTGACTGCAAAACTCCTGCTGTGACACATCTGCCAATCATTCCCCGAAAACGAATGAAATGTCCTAAGTTTTCACTTTTAAAAAAAACGTCTGTTATAGCCTTTGATCATCGTTTATAGCACTTTATGAATGAAAGAAAAGAAAGAGAAATTATGTAATATACAAAGTGAATGAGATTATTACGAGGGAAAACATTTCCCTTCGAAACATTCAATATTTACATTTGCAGGTCGTTTGAAGTATCATTGCTTTGATACATTCAGTGATCGACACAAAGAAAATCACAAAGCAACTCGCTACGGTCGAGATGATTCGATCGAGATGATGCAAGGCACATCGCAAAGTTTTCGTTTTTATTACATTTTATGGACAAAACTGATTCGCATCGTGAAGTGCTAATTAAAATGTTTTTGTATGTATTCGTTGACGTTGAGTTGAAGGCTAGTTGAAGGTGACTTGGCTAGTTGATTTTGATGAGTCAGTTGGGTAGCGGTGTCGCAAGGCCGAGGATCTGCAAAGACTAATTGTGTTAATTCTTGTTCAACATTCAACGATATTTTCCACATTAACAGAGCTTGAAAAAATATTCACAAAGCTGAAACAACACAAAGCAACGAGTTTAAGCCAAATGATAAATCAAATCTTAGTTTTTTCTTCTTTTTCTCCATTGGTTTCGACTGAAAGATTTTTAAACTCCAAAGCGAATGTCATTGAAAGCCATTGACATAAAAATATTCAATTTGACAGCAATAAATATAATGGAAGCATGGTTGGTCTCATGTTGAGATATTGAAATCGCTTATCTGTCATCGCGAGCAATTTTGATAATTAAAAAAGTGTTTTCTGCTTTCTCGATTAAGCGAGATAGATTGGATCGGAGACGGATAGAGGCAGTTATTGGAGATTTGGGATTAAAAGATGGAATTTTATTTTTCAAATTGAGTTTTTCTGCTCAAGGGATATTTTTTTATTAAAATAAAAATTTGATGATCTCGTCAGACTCGTTTAATACAAGCAGATCAAATAGGAAATATTTACAACAGCTGAAACATTTCTTACAAGAATCGCATTGTTGATCTATTATCTCATAAAAATTCCGACGATGACAAAATTCCAAAGAATTCTTCCAAGATTCCCATTAGAATCTGAATGTTTAAACAATCAATCCCAAAAACTCCCCCAGTGTCACAACTCCAGCCACTAAAAAGTTGTTTAATCCATTAAAAGACTCTCGGCGATGTTTATTTTCATTTCAACATAATTTCTTCATTGACTCCTATTTGTTTTGTCGTCAATAGATGATAAAAGCAGTTTCCGTCTCTCTCTTCTTTTCTCCGCCAACGCATTTTCCATGTGTAAGGCATCATCGACATTAAGAACGCGCGGGTATGGAAAAGAAGAAAAGTCTGTAACATTTGTTTCCAACAGACAGACACATTCGTTCCGTTATGGAGTGGAAAATCTCGTTTTTGTCCAATTTTCCACTAACGCAGCGACGGCATACACGTGATGACAAAAATAAACTAGAGCGAAGCCGCGTGAGTACCGCGTGTTGGCGATAGTCGGGAAAATCTCTTTTCTTCAGCTCTGCGCCTTTATATATCATCCACAAGTGATGACATGTATTCGAAATATTAAACTGTTATATAAACAGCTCGCTCCTTCTCCACACAAATCATTTCTCACACACTTTCTTCAGTCGCTGACTTGCTCTTCTCACAATTTTCTTTCAAATAATTTTGTGTTATTTTTGTGAATGAAAATTTTTCCATGTAATTTGTTCGCGGGCAAAAGGCCAGACGGGTTTTCTGGTGAATGTTTACATAACATATGCGGTTTTTCTTCTTCGCCCCGGTCGTTAGTTAATTAATTTATGGAGTTTATAAAACTTATGACTTAGCGTGTCAATTAGATTGAAAAACAATTAACGGGTTTCGCGAGTGGAGAAGTTTATTAGAGAACGTGAAGACAGAGTGAAGAGTCGTAGGGCGCTGTGAGCTCTCTTGAATTTTTAATTAAGACTTCACCGGCAGACAAGTTAATGAATTCGTCTTGGGATCTGGGTGAAAAAGTGGCTTTGATTGACAGTTTAGAAAGAAAAAAGAAAATTCGTCATAAAAATTGGATGAACTGGCCAGAGTGTTGTTACTAACGAGGCGGTACAAGATGGGGAATAAGACTTCAAGCGGGGAATTAGAGACGCTGGTGTTAATGCAGCTAATTTGCATAATTTTAATGGAATTAGCGAAGATGCGGCATAGCTCTGGGAGTTTAACGTTTGAGTGCTTTTAAAATAAACCCAAAACCTTTGAAATCTACATTAAAACGTTTGAAACGTTTCAAGACTTTACAAAACTGTCAAATTAAACTTAAAACGCTCAAACTAACCTCAAAACTTAATTCAAAGTTGTAGAAAGTTGATCGGAAAATTTCTTCCACATCCTTCAACGTCATTTTAAATCTTCAAATGTCTTGATAAATCTGAATATCCCAAAAAGGCATAATTCAAGCTTTATAACCTAAAATTACTTGGCTATCCAAAGCCCAAACTAGAAACATCAAAATGATTCTTATCAGTTCTCAAAGTAGCTGCGAAATACCTTTAAATCTTCTTCCTAACCTTAAAATGTCATTCATAACCTCAAAATTCGACTACATAACCTAAATCCACCTTCTTAAGCATTCATCGACCGGAATCTTTAATTTTGTGCAAAACCTGACATAAAATACAAGTGGTTCGTCTCTTCAACTCAAGACTAAAGACGCTCGGGAAAAGCCATTAAAATCACGAAAATTCATACAAAATCCATCGTTCAATGAGTTCTATTTAACATCTTGCCGAAAAGGCGAAGCAAAAAGTTGTTTTCAGTCTTAATGATGTTTTTATTTCATTAATCGAGTTTACGTTAAGACATTATAAACTCATCTTTCTTCTCAAACAACTTTAAAACGTTCCCTTCCCTTCTTCAATTGCTCGTTCGTTAATTTTACAGCGTTATAACATTTTTTTTTGTGCTGTCAGTCCCGGCGAAGCTTCTTTGTTGTGCAAATTTAATTTTCTCTCATTCAAAGAAGAAAAGATTACGAATCAATTCATCTTAGCGAAATGTGACAATCTTCGCTCGTTGTGAGTGCACAATCGAAGGAAGTTTTAAGATGAAAGCATAAGCAAGTGTAACATAACACTCTTCACGAAGTTCACTCATTATTGGAGGGGCTCGAGAGAGTCGAGTGCTGATAGCAATAATAAGATGTTGATAAAACATGATTTCAATAAGCACACTCCCAACACGATCGATAATTCCACTTGTTCCCCTGCCTGTAGTTTGCAACGTTGGTGACTTATTAAAACGTTTTTAATGACGCTGGCTTGGATGTTGACGACGATGCCGGTCAATTGTGCAAACTTAAGCACAATTTCCTTTATTTACGGAAGAATGAATTTTAATTGAGTTTCCGAGTTGATAAGAGAGGTTGATTTTGACATTTTTAATGCTTTAAGACGAAAACGTGACTGAAGGGATGATAGAACGTTGAAAATGAGGTTTGTAGCGATGCAATCAAGTCGGGTAGACTGTTTAATGGTTTATTTGTGATTTAGTTTAGTGCTTTGCGAACAATTGAACAAGGATAAACAAGTAATTAATTTAACACAAACTAGGGAATTTAGAATTTAAATTGAACAAGGCTAATCGAAATACAGAAGACTTCTAAGTCAAGTCGTTTACAAAATCTTAATATAGTTTACGCTTAACTTTCTAAATCTCTGACGTTAACCTCAAAACGGGTAAGTTCATAACCTAAAATGTCTAAAAATACCTTAAAAAGTAAAAATGAAAACTTAGCTTCCTAATTTCTCAGTCGCAGTCCTGAATTCGCACAGCTTTTGTCGTCTTCACCTACCACCCTCGCACTCACCAGCTCCCAAAATTCAAATTGTCCATTTACAAAAATTGATAATCTGAACAAAATGGTGAAAAAATTACGTCTGCTTCAATCACTCGACCGCAAATCAGTCTTCTTGAGTTGAAAAACAGAAATAGAAATGTCGAAAAAAGAAATACAAAAGAAAATCCAATTTGATTTTCCTGAAAATTTAATTTTCTTTTTCTTTAGAAACGAGAGAACGGAAAAATTCGAGGCGAGACAAAAGAATTAGGTTTTCAATATGCGAACGACGAGTGCGGAGAAGAAGAAAATATACCAGAAGAAAACATTAAGAAATCTTTATTTTATGATGTTGTTCATTTGACATCGCTTGTTATTCACTTCAAAATGAAGAGAAAAATTCTTTGGGAGAGGAGAAGCGCCCGAAGATTTATTGTGAACGCATGATACAATATCTGTGAGATGAGTCAGGAATGTAAAACGCTAAAAGATTTAATTGTTTCGTCTTTTTCTGTCGTTTTAATGTCGGTTTCAATTTTTTATTGAAACATTGAGGAACTTTTCGTCATCTACGCCGTGGTTCTATAAAAAACCCTCAACATAAAACTCATCCGAGGCACGTTCCCAATCGAGAGTACACTTGGCCGTAGAAAAACAACGAAAGACTCTTCCGCCTTTTGGAAAACCCAATTTTTATTGTTTATGGAGTCATACCGGATTTAACGATCATGTGGGGATCAACGACATTATAAAAGTATTAAAGCACGCCATTTGATTTATTAACCTACCAGATTATTATTAGATACGGGCGAGTTCACAGTTCAGAAGTTGACGCTCTCTCAAGGTTTTCCGGTGTGTGGAGGGTGGGGGAGTGCGTTGGGCATGTCACTTGTGTTGCTGAAGGCATGTTTGATCGATGTTCGTCGCCTAATCCCATGATAAACCTCTAGAAATTCTTCATCTTAGTCACGTGCTTTAGAAAATTTAACGAACCCACAGAAATTCACACACGAAAAACCTTGAAAACTCGTGAAAACTTCCATCTATGTCACTTGTGACCTATCATACAGCCCAAACCAACAGTTAGAAACTCTCAAATGCACTGTAAATCATTTTATCTACAATTTCCCTCTCGCATCCTCCAACAAATGCGATAAAATATATTCTAGCGCCGCCGACACTCTTCAAAAGTAAAGAGAAAGGATGAGCTTGGTGATAAAAGCTAATCACTACATGTCGTTAATTGGAACATCGCCAAGAAGATAAATTTCGAGTCGCTTCGCCATTAAACAATCGCTTATCGATAAACTCATCCTACGCTCGGCACCGGAAAAAAAGAAGTTTAATGAAGAGAAGAGAGCTGCGGCTTAGCCCTGTTGCAAAAAAAGAAGACTCCAGGATGAATGGAACAAGATTTGACGCAGAAGTGCTTTCATTTTGCGGAAAATGCTTGCACGAGGCGGAAAAAGCTGCTCAAATAAATTTTCATTTGAAACAGATACGATGAAAACTTGTGTCAATATATTATCTTTCGAAAAGAGATTTTCGCTTTGAAACAAGAGTAATCTGTTTACGTTGATTCAATTCTTTCTGCTAAAATGCCTCTCTTACGGCATCTCGGGATCATCTGTCGGTGGCGTCGGTTGTAATGATGTATTGGGTGTGGATGGAAATGGAAGACGTTGACAGAGGTTGTCATAGCGATTTTGCTTTGAAGAATTCAGATTAATGTAGGATTTGTGTTTGATCTCTTACCTCGAAAGCGATATCAAGTAATCATAGCCGGCACTATTAGCTTTGCATTTAGATTTTCCAGTTTGCATAAGCTGAAAACAAACATTTTGCATCTTGCATCATCGCAAAGCCGTCATAAATCCACATTGCATCCGACTCATCCCAATTAAGATTAACAAATGATTGTTAAAGCGAAATCACGACTTCACGGTGCTAAAATCTCAAGTCGACCATGCCAGATGTCCGCTGACGTCATTGATTGACAGCTCCGCTCGACACGTTTCACTCAAAGTCGAGCGTATTCGTTAATTTGTAAGGAAAATACAAAAGTCAAATGTAAATTTATTGGTTCGGGCGTAAAATCTGGCAAGAAGAAAGCGGCGAAGCGATTTAGATTGAAGACTTTTGAGACGCAATGATACCGAGCGAAATGAAAGTCGCGACTTGTAAGAATCTGAGCTCGTTAATTTCTCGAGCGCTGAGCGAGAATGAACAATAAACCTAAATTATGTGATAAATCTGTTCAAATCCCATGCGGAATAAGTTTCGATAACATTCAAAGAGATTTTGTGTATTTTTGTCATCAAGCAGTCGCTTACAACAGCCATTCCAGTCGCTTCAAATTACTTTGTAAACAAAGGAGATTTGTCTACGACGGATGAGTCGTAAATACTTGCCTCGACAAGCTCTGCAAGACTCGCAAACTACAGCGAAATCTAAAAATACTGCAAATCTGGACGGTTTCAGCCGCACCAGACACAAGGCTTAAAATGCTGAATAGTTTCTGCACCGCTTTACATGCATTTTAATATCAAGTTTGCTGCCTTTAATTTATTGCCAGCAAGTTCAACGACAAAACATTTCATGAAAAATGAGAAGCGAAAGGCATGGCAAAGAAGAAGCCGTCGAGAGCAAAAGCGAATCTTCTTCCACCAAGAAAATGTGTTTTGTCTGGCGGAGCTCCAAGAAACACGACTCAAGCCAAAAAGTTTAAATTGAAAAAGCAAAGCTAAGCTCCGATAGATCGGATTATCTAGTTTCCCCATTTGTTTCACAACGAGTTACCATCAAGCGGACATGTGCATGAATGTAAATTTTACTTTTTATTAATAATGACATCGGCGAGGTGGAGAAAAATGGGAGCTTAAAGCCAACAAACAACATCGATGTTCGGTTCGATTACAGATAAGAATTATCGCCCGACGTCGCTTGTTCTCTCCGGCGAATTGGCCTTGCACACTAAACCTCATGTTTCAAGAAAAATGTCGAAAAACCTGGTTCTGCATTCTGCATTCCCGACCGTCCAGTTCTGAAATGCGTCGATAATTAAGTTTAATTGCAAAATGAATTGTGGACATTAACGAACATTCTTCTGGTCAGTCTTTGTCACGATGCATGCGGCGCACAGTGACAAGACATGACATGACCATGACTCGTCCAAGAGTGAACGTACAGCGGTCATTCTGGCGACTGCTTGTTCTGAGAACTGCTTGAATTGTGATTTTTTTTCTTAAACGAACGGAAGTGACTCTAGATTCGATGAATTTTGATAATGAATA